>JAQNBH010000016.1:57810250-58112981 GCA_028752905.1 Cladorhizidae sp. MBARI D1340-BT2 | reverse complement strand
ACAAGGTGACCTACCAGTGTCTGTGTATGTAGCTCTCACAAGGTGACCTACCAGTGTCTGTGTGTATAGCTCTCACAAGGTGACCTACCAGTGTCTGTGTGTATAGCTCTCACAAGGTGACCTACCAGTGTCTGTGTATATAGCTCTTACAAGGTGACCTACCAGTGTCTGTGTATAATAGCTCTCACAAGGTGACCTACCAGTGTCTGTGTGTATAGCTCTCACAAGGTGACCTACCAGTGTCTGTGTATAATAGCTCTCACAAGGTGACCTACCAGTGTCTGTGTGTATAGCTCTCACAAGGTGACCTACCAGTGTCTGTGTATAATAGCTCTCACAAGGTGACCTACCAGTGTCTGTGTGTATAGCTCTCACAAGGTGACCTACCAGTGTCTGTGTATATAGCTCTCACAAGGTGACCTACCAGTGTCTGTGTGTATAGCTCTCACAAGGTGACCTACCAGTGTCTGTGTATAATAGCTCTCACAAGGTGACCTACCAGTGTCTGTGTATAATAGCTCTCACAAGGTGACCTACCAGTGTCTGTGTGTATAGCTCTCACAAGGTGACCTACCAGTGTCTGTGTATATAGCTCTCACAAGGTGACCTACCAGTGTCTGTGTGTATAGCTCTCACAAGGTGACCTACCAGTGTCTGTGTATAATAGCTCTCACAAGGTGACCTACCAGTGTCTGTGTGTATAGCTCTCACAAGGTGACCTACCAGTGTCTGTGTGTATAGCTCTCACAAGGTGACCTACCAGTGTCTGTGTATATAGCTCTCACAAGGTGACCTACCAGTGTCTGTGTATAATAGCTCTCACAAGGTGACCTACCAGTGTCTGTGTGTATAGCTCTCACAAGGTGACCTACCAGTGTCTGTGTATAATAGCTCTCACAAGGTGACCTACCAGTGTCTGTGTGTATAGCTCTCACAAGGTGACCTACCAGTGTCTGTGTATATAGCTCTCACAAGGTGACCTACCAGTGTCTGTGTATATAGCTCTCACAAGGTGACCTACCAGTGTCTGTGTGTATAGCTCTCACAAGGTGACCTACCAGTGTCTGTGTGTATAGCTCTCACAAGGTGACCTACCAGTGTCTGTGTATAATGACTCTCACAAGGTGACCTACCAGTGTCTGTGTATATAGCTCTCACAAGGTGACCTACCAGTGTCTGTGTGTATAGCTCTCACAAGGTGACCTACCAGTGTCTGTGTATATAGCTCTCACAAGGTGACCTACCAGTGTCTGTGTGTATAGCTCTCACAAGGTGACCTACTAGTGTCTGTGTATAATAGCTCTCACAAGGTGACCTACCAGTGTCTGTGTATAATAGCTCTCACAAGGTGACCTACCAGTGTCTGTGTGTATAGCTCTCACAAGGTGACCTACCAGTGTCTGTGTGTATAGCTCTCACAAGGTGACCTACCAGTGTCTGTGTATATAGCTCTCACAAGGTGACCTACCAGTGTCTGTGTATAATAGCTCTCACAAGGTGACCTACCAGTGTCTGTGTATATACAAGCTCTCACAAGGTGACCTACCAGTGTCTGTGTATATAGCTCTCACAAGGTGACCTACCAGTGTCTGTGTATAATAGCTCTCACAAGGTGACCTACCAGTGTCTGTGTGTATAGCTCTCACAAGGTGACCTACCAGTGTCTGTGTATAGCTCTCACAAGGTGACCTACCAGTGTCTGTGTATATAGCTCTCACAAGGTGACCTACCAGTGTCTGTGTGTATAGCTCTCACAAGGTGACCTACCAGTGTCTGTGTATGTAGCTCTCACAAGGTGACCTACCAGTGTCTGTGTGTATAGCTCTCACAAGGTGACCTACCAGTGTCTGTGTGTATAGCTCTCACAAGGTGACCTACCAGTGTCTGTGTATATAGCTCTTACAAGGTGACCTACCAGTGTCTGTGTATATAGCTCTCACAAGGTGACCTACCAGTGTCTGTGTGTATAGCTCTCACAAGGTGACCTACCAGTGTCTGTGTGTATAGCTCTCACAAGGTGACCTACCAGTGTCTGTGTGTATAGCTCTCACAAGGTGACCTACCAGTGTCTGTGTATAATAGCTCTCACAAGGTGACCTACCAGTGTCTGTGTATAATAGCTCTCACAAGGTGACCTACCAGTGTCTGTGTGTATAGCTCTCACAAGGTGACCTACCAGTGTCTGTGTGTATAGCTCTCACAAGGTGACCTACCAGTGTCTGTGTATAATAGCTCTCACAAGGTGACCTACCAGTGTCTGTGTATAATAGCTCTCACAAGGTGACCTACCAGTGTCTGTGTATAATAGCTCTCACAAGGTGACCTACCAGTGTCTGTGTGTATAGCTCTCACAAGGTGACCTACCAGTGTCTGTGTATATAGCTCTCACAAGGTGACCTACCAGTGTCTGAGTGTCTGTGTGTATAGCTCTCACAAGGTGACCTACCAGTGTCTGTGTGTATAGCTCTCACAAGGTGACCTACCAGTGTCTGTGTATAATAGCTCTCACAAGGTGACCTACCAGTGTCTGTGTATAATAGCTCTCACAAGGTGACCTACCAGTGTCTGTGTGTATAGCTCTCACAAGGTGACCTACCAGTGTCTGTGTATAATAGCTCTCACAAGGTGACCTACCAGTGTCTGTGTATAATAGCTCTCACAAGGTGACCTACCAGTGTCTGTGTATAGCTCTCACAAGGTGACCTACCAGTGTCTGTGTATAATAGCTCTCACAAGGTGACCTACCAGTGTCTGTGTATAATAGCTCTCACAAGGTGACCTACCAGTGTCTGTGTATAATAGCTCTCACAAGGTGACCTACCAGTGTCTGTGTATAATAGCTCTCACAAGGTGACCTACCAGTGTCTGTTTATATAGCTCTCACAAGGTGACCTACCAGTGTCTGTGTATAATAGCTCTCACAAGGTGACCTACCAGTGTCTGTGTATAATAGCTCTCACAAGGTGACCTACCAGTGTCTGTGTATAATAGCTCTCACAAGGTGACCTACCAGTGTCTGTGTATAATAGCTCTCACAAGGTGACCTACCAGTGTCTGTGTATAGCTCTCACAAGGTGATCTACCAGTGTCTGTGTATAATAGCTCTCACAAGGTGACCTACCAGTGTCTGTGTATAATAGCTCTCACAAGGTGACCTACCAGTGTCTGTGTATAATAGCTCTCACAAGGTGACCTACCAGTGTCTGTGTATAATAGCTCTCACAAGGTGACCTACCAGTGTCTGTGTATAATAGCTCTCACAAGGTGACCTACCAGTGTCTGTGTATAATAGCTCTCACAAGGTGACCTACAGTACCAGTGTCTGTTATATAGCTCTCACAAGGTGACCTACCAGTGTCTGTGTATAATAGCTCTCACAAGGTGACCTACCAGTGTCTGTGTGTATAGCTCTCACAAGGTGACCTACCAGTGTCTGTGTATAATAGCTCTCACAAGGTGACCTACCAGTGTCTGTGTATAATAGCTCTCACAAGGTGACCTACCAGTGTCTGTGTGTATAGCTCTCACAAGGTGACCTACCAGTGTCTGTGTATAATAGCTCTCACAAGGTGACCTACCAGTGTCTGTGTATAATAGCTCTCACAAGGTAACCTACCAGTGTCTGTGTATAATAGCTCTCACAAGGTGACCTACCAGTGTCTGTGTATAATAGCTCTCACAAGGTGACCTACCAGTGTCTGTGTGTATAGCTCTCACAAGGTGACCTACCAGTGTCTGTGTATAATAGCTCTCACAAGGTGACCTACCAGTGTCTGTGTATAATAGCTCTCACAAGGTGACCTACCAGTGTCTGTGTATAATAGCTCTCACAAGGTGACCTACCAGTGTCTGTGTATAATAGCTCTCACAAGGTGACCTACCAGTGTCTGTGTATAATAGCTCTCACAAGGTGACCTACCAGTGTCTGTTATATAGCTCTCACAAGGTGACCTACCAGTGTCTGTTATATAGCTCTCACAAGGTGACCTACCAGTGTCTGTGTATAATAGCTCTCACAAGGTGACCTACTAATGTCTGTGTATAGCTCTCACAAGGTGACCTACCAGTGTCTGTGTAAAATAGCTCTCACAAGGTGACCTACCAGTGTCTGTGTATAATAGCTCTCACAAGGTGACCTACCAGTGTCTGTTATATAGCTCTCACAAGGTGACCTACCAGTGTCTGTGTATAATAGCTCTCACAAGGTGACCTACCAGTGTCTGTGTATAATAGCTCTCACAAGGTGACCTACCAGTGTCTGTGTATAATAGCTCTCACAAGGTGACCTACCAGTGTCTGTGTATAATAGCTCTCACAAGGTGACCTACCAGTGTCTGTGTATAATAGCTCTCACAAGGTGACCTACCAGTGTCTGTGTATAATAGCTCTCACAAGGTGACCTACCAGTGTCTGTGTATAATAGCTATCACAAGGTGACCTACCAGTGTCTGTGTATAATAGCTCTCACAAGGTGACCTACCAGTGTCTGTGTATAATAGCTCTCACAAGGTGACCTACAGTACCAGTGTCTGTTATATAGCTCTCACAAGGTGACCTACCAGTGTCTGTGTGTATAGCTCTCACAAGGTGACCTACCAGTGTCTGTGTATAATAGCTCTCACAAGGTGACCTACCAGTGTCTGTGTATAGCTCTCACAAGGTGACCTACCAGTGTCTGTGTATAATATATAATAGCTCTCACAAGGTGACCTACCAGTGTCTGTGTATAATAGCTCTCACAAGGTGACCTACCAGTGTCTGTGTATAATAGCTCTCACAAGGTGACCTACCAGTGTCTGTGTATAATAGCTCTCACAAGGTGACCTACCCTGTCTGTGTACATAGTCTCACAAGGTGACCTATATACCTGTCTCTGTAACCATGACTGCTTGCATGTCAATTCCTGTAGTGCTCCACATGCAAATACCACTGGACTATCAAGTACTTAATGGATCAACAATTGTAGCATCTCTTATTATTGTAACATGTGGAGTGCTTCACCTTATTATGTCTACCTAACATTATAATTGGTAGTAGTTGACCATACTATTATTATATCTATATAGTAGTTGACCTACACGTGCCTATTATTATTATTACAACATGTCTAATTACAGCATGTCTAGTAATTCATCCGAGTCTAATTCCTTGTCTGCCACTCCTCTATTATTTCCTTGTGAAATGTTTGCTGTTATTCTTGCACTATGTGCGACATCCATTGCCAGAGGTCGAGATAGATCAGCGAGACTTTTATGAGGTCTTGTTGTGCGTCGTCTTTTAGATGGCGGAGGGGAGGGTGCCCTGCACAGCACGTCCCCAAGTAGAGAGGTGGCACCACCACTAGATGGCGGGGGGGAGGGTGCCCTGCACAGCACGTCCCCAAGTAGAGAGGTGGCACCACCGCTACGAGTACTACTGCTAGCAGCAGTGCTAGCAGCAGCAGTGCTGGATGTTGCTGGAACCATGGCTGGAGTGAGAGGCTTGTCTTGTTGGCCTTCTTCCTCAGACATGATTTTATCTTGGGGTGCAGTGGACAGATTGGTGCTCCCGTGTGAGGCCCACAGTTTTTGTCTTAACTCTTCATTCTGCTCAGTGAGATGTTCTTTACACTCCATCAAATATCTTATCTTGCCCTTCTTTTCATTGAGGACAACTTTAAATTTGCTGAAGAGATCTTTCTCCACTTGTTCTTGGATAGATGCAAGTTGTTCCAGATCCTGCAGTGCAGTCTCTCTCTCTCCGGCCAGCCGTGCACTTTTTGTTTTTAAACGTGCAACACTTTGCTGTAGGTCACCGATGGAATCTATAGCAAAGTTCAGCAGAGAACACGCAAGAGGAGCGCGGGAACTTGGACGCAACTTCATTTGGCCCAGTTGGAACTTGATGTTGTCAGCTAAAACATGCCTCTTCCATATCAATTCCAACTCGTTGTTGTCCAGGTGTTTGGCTGAATAGAGGAATGAGAGCTCGCCCAAATTTCGGCGGGATAAAGCCTTGAGTGTGTCCGCGATGTAACAGTCCAGCGTCATCTTACTCCGTTTTGCCTGGGCTTCGAGTTCAGCGGCAGAGACGCCACCTTCCCATGCATCCTCACCATCTGATACTTGCACGGATACTGCATTTTGATGGTACGTGCTCAATACGAACAGAATTTGAGAGGAATCTTCTAATTCCAGCTTGGATAGTGTAGCCATATTTATAATCGCCTTTTCTTAGTAGCTAGCTTTGTGACGACCATTACCCATTATGCCGCCAACGAGAATGTTGAGGTTGACCTTGATTCTGTATATTTTTGTTGGCTCGAGTCTAGGTGAGGGTGATCTAGTAATATCTTTACCAGGGAGTTCTACTTGTCAGAATGTCCTTGTGGATGAGCAGGACTATAACCCACTGTCCTCCAGTGCTTGGTGTAAGTCAACAAACCCTGATACTGTTATTTATACAGCTGGTGGACTCTGCATTCGTCTATATAATGTAGAGGGAGAGTTTTTGTATATTGTCCATGTCTAAGTTTAGCATACAAGACCCTAGAAACCTTGCCATCATAAATGTACCCGATACACACAGGTATATAATGTGTTTGGGTATAGCTTTCTCTAGCTTGTATTTATAAAAGAGTTTATTAAAAGAGTTTCAACAATGGCTAGCCAACAGTTCACCTTGTTTGGAGGTCTGCAGGACTACACATGAGCAGGGGCAGCTGCTTCCTCGAGCTATGCCATACATGTCCAGTATTATTGTCGTCAATCCCATGTCACTCATGTGGCAGAGTTACTAGGGATATCCAGGGTTCATCCATGGATGGCAGAGTTACTAGGGATATCCAGGGTTGCGAAGTTACTAGGGATATCCAGGGTTCATCCATGGATGGCAGAGTTACTAGGGATATCCAGGGTTGCAGAGTTACCAGGGTTCATCCATGGATGGCAGAGTTACTAGGGATATCCAGGGTTCATCCATAGATGGCAGAGTTACTAGGGATATCCAGGGTTCATTCATGGATGGCAGAGTTACTAGGGATATCCAGGGTTCATTCATGGATGGCAGAGTTACTAGGGATATCCAGGGTTCATCCATGGATGGCAGAGTTACTAGGGATATCCAGGGTTCATCCACGGATGGCAGAGTTACTAGTGATATCCAGGGTTCATCCATAGATGGCAGAGTTACTAGGGATATCCAGGGTTCATCCATGGATGGCAGAGTTACTAGGGATATCCAGGGTTCATCCATAGATGGCAGAGTTACTAGGGATATCCAGGGTTCATTCATGGATGGCAGAGTTACTAGGGATATCCAGGGTTCATCCATGGATGGCAGAGTTACTAGGGATATCCAGGGTTCATCCATGGATGGCAGAGTTACTAGGGATATCCAGGGTTCATCCAAGGGTGGCAGAGTTACTAGGGATATCCAGGGTTGCAGAGTTACTAGGGATATCCAGGGTTCATCCACGGATGGCAGAGTTACTAGGGATATCTAGGGTTCATCCACAGATGGCAGAGTTACTAGGGATATCCAGGGTTCATCCATGGATGGCAGAGTTACTAGGGATATCTAGGGTTCATCCACGGATGGCAGAGTTACTAGTGATATCCAGGGTTCATCCATGGATGGCAGAGTTACTAGGGATATCCAGGGTTCATCCATAGATGGCAGAGTTACTAGGGATATCCAAGGTTTATCCATGGATGGCAGAGTTACTAGGGATATCCAGGGTTCATCCATGGATGGCAGAGTTACTAGGGATATCCAGGGTTCATCCAAGGGTGGCAGAGTTACTAGGGATATCCAGGGTTCATCCATGGATGGCAGAGTTACTAGGGATATCCAGGGTTCATCCATGGGTGGCAGAGTTACTAGGGATATCCAGGGTTCATCCATAGATGGCAGAGTTACTAGGGATATCCAGGGTTGCAGAGTTACTAGGGATATCCAGGGTTCATCCATGGGTGGCAGAGTTACTAGGGATATCCAGGGTTCATCCATGGATGGCAGAGTTACTAGGGATATCAGCAGGGTTCATCCATGGATGGCAGAGTTACTAGGGATATCCAGGGTTCATCCATAGATGGCAGAGTTACTAGGGATATCCAGGGTTCATCCATGGATGGCAGAGTTACTAGGGATATCCAGGGTTCATCCAAGGGTGGCAGAGTTACTAGGGATATCCAGGGTTGCAGAGTTACTAGGGATATCCAGGGTTCATCCATGGGTGGCAGAGTTACTAGGGATATCCAGAGTTCATCCATGGATGGAAGAGTTACTAGGGATATCCAGGGTTCATCCATGGATGGCAGAGTTACTAGGGATATCCAGGGTTCATCCATGGGTGGCAGAGTTACTAGGGATATCCAGGGTTCATCCATAGATGGCAGAGTTACTAGGGATATCCAGGGTTCATTCATGGATGGCAGAGTTACTAGGGATATCCAGGGTTCATCCATGGGTGGCAGAGTTACTAGGGATATCCAGGGTTCATCCATGGGTGTCAGAGTTACTAGGGATAGCCAGGGTTCATCCATGGATGGCAGAGTTACTAGGGATATCCAGGGTTGCAGAGTTACTAGGGATATCCAGGGTTCATTCATGGGTGGCAGAGTTACTAGGGATATCCAGGGTTCATCCATGGATGGCAGAGTTACTAGGGATATCCAGGGTTCATCCATAGATGGCAGAGTTACTAGGGATATCCAGGGTTCATCCATGGATGGCAGAGTTACTAGGGATATCCAGGGTTCATCCACGGATAGCAGAGTTACTAGGGATATCCAGGGTTCATCGAAGGGTGGCAGAGTTACTAGGCATATCCAGGGTTCATCCATGGATGGCAGAGTTACTAGGGATATCCAGGGTTCATTCATGGATGGCAGAGTTACTAGGGATATCCAGGGTTCATCCATAGATGGCGAGTTACTAGGGATATCCAGGGTTCATCCATGGGTGGCAGAGTTACTAGGGATATCCAGGGTTCATCCATGGGTGGCAGAGTTACTAGGGATAGCCAGGGTTCATCCATGGATGGCAGAGTTACTAGGGATATCCAGGGTTGCAGAGTTACTAGGGATATCCAGGGTTCATCCATAGATGGCGAGTTACTAGGGATATCCAGGGTTCATCCATGGGTGGCAGAGTTACTAGGGATATCCAGGGTTCATCCATGGGTGGCAGAGTTACTAGGGATAGCCAGGGTTCATCCATGGATGGCAGAGTTACTAGGGATATCCAGGGTTGCAGAGTTACTAGGGATATCCAGGGTTCATCCAAGGGTGGCAGAGTTACTAGGGATATCCAGGGTTCATTCATGGATGGCAGAGTTACTAGGGATATCCAGGGTTCATCCATCGATGGCAGAGTTACTAGGGATATCTAGGGTTCATCCATGGATGGCAGAGTTACTAGGGATATCCAGGGTTCATCCATGGATGGCAGAGTTACTAGGGATATCCAGGTTCATCCATGGGTGGCAGAGTTACTAGGGATATCCAGGGTTCATCCATAGATGGCAGAGTTACTAGGGATATCCAGGGTTCATCCATGGATGGCAGAGTTACTAGGGATATCCAGGGTTCATTCATAGATGGCAGAGTTACTAGGGATATCCAGGGTTCATCCAAGGATGGCAGAGTTACTAGGGATATCCAGGGTTCATCCAAGGGTGGCAGAGTTACTAGGGATATCCAGGGTTCATTCATGGATGGCAGAGTTACTAGGGATATCCAGGGTTCATCCATGGATGGCAGAGTTACTAGGGATATCCAGGGTTCATCCATGGATGGCAGAGTTACTAGGGATATCTAGGGTTCATTCATGGATGGCAGAGTTACTAGGGATATCTAGGGTTCATCCATGGATGGCAGAGTTACTAGGGATATCCAGGGTTCATCCATGGGTGGCAGAGTTACTAGGGATATCCAGGGTTCATCCATGGGTGGCAGAGTTACTAGGGATATCCAGGGTTCATCCATGGATGGCAGAGTTACTAGGGATATCCAGGGTTCATCCATGGATGGCAGAGTTACTAGGGATATCTAGGGTTCATCCATGGATGGCAGAGTTACTAGGGATATCCAGGGTTCATCCAAGGATGGCAGAGTTACTAGGGATATCCAGGGTTCATCCAAGGGTGGCTGAGTTACTAGGGATATCCAGGGTTCATCCATGGATGGCAGAGTTACTAGGGATATCTAGGGTTCATCCATGGGTGGCAGAGTTACTAGGGATATCTAGGGTTCATCCATGGGTGGCAGAGTTACTAGGGATATCCAGGGTTCATCCATGGGTGGTAGAGTTACTAGGGATATCCAGGGTTCATCCATAGATGGCAGAGTTACTAGGGATATCCAGGGTTCATCCATAGATGGCAGAGTTACTAGGGATATCCAGGGTTCATCCATAGATGGCAGAGTTACTAGGGATATCTAGGGTTCATCCATGGATGGCAGAGTTACTAGGGATATCTAGGGTTCATCCATGGATGGCAGAGTTACTAGGGATATCCAGGGTTCATCCATGGATGGCAGAGTTACTAGGGATATCCAGGGTTCATCCATGGATGGCAGAGTTACTAGGGATATCTAGGGTTCATCCAAGGATGGCAGAGTTACTAGGGATATCCAGGGTTCATTCATGGATGGCAGAGTTACTAGGGATATCCAGGGTTCATCCATGGGTGGCAGAGTTACTAGGGATATCCAGGTTCATCCATGGGTGGCAGAGTTACTAGGGATATCCAGGGTTCATCCGCAGTGTGTATACCCCGTGCCACCAATGTCTGAGTGTCTAGGGTTGAACTGTGGATATCTCTAGTGACTTGGTCGTCCATGGGGGATGTGGGTTTGAAGAGAACAACACTGGACCTCTGACTTCGTTATTGGTCTGTGCCCCCCTTGGGGCTGTGCTTGAATTGTGGCAGGAGGAAGAGTGGGTGTGGCCATCCCTCAATACCTTAATCTAGCACGCAACTATTGGAGTAGGGATCCTGGGGGTGAGTGGAATGGATCCTGGGGTGAGTGGAATGGATCCTGGGGTGAGTGGAATGGGGATCCTGGAGTGTGAGTTAGTATGTATGAGGACTCTGTAGGGAGAACTCCGTGTGTGTGTGTGTGTGTGTGCGTGTGGCATGGGCAGTGCTAGCATTACTCAACAAGGTTTATAGACATGGAGACCTGGATGGTGTCCTTAGTGGTTGGCAGGGTTTCATACGGGAGGGGGAGAAGCCCTGGGATATCCCAAAACGATTTCTCTTCCCCCCCTTCCCAAGAATTTTCACAATAAAAATTTATATTAATGAAATTTCTGATGTAATACATTACAGTAACGGGAAAAAAGAGCAGTACAGAGAAGGGAAGTAGAAGCAATAGCAAATTCAAAGATGATCTCAACAGTAATAAAATTATAATAATTATGCATGAACAATTTATAGCGAAAATATACAATAATGTATGGTGAAAATTACAATACAGTGAGTTCAGTAGTACTAAATTAAAGTAAAATGCGTCTATTTTTATGTTTAAAAATGTCGAGAATTGCATAAAGTCCACATCGGTCAATGGAGGACCCTCTATACTAATTTTCATTAAATGTTCTAGGTTCGAGTCAACTTCATTTGACTAAAGAAACGCTATACTGTTGCTGTGCCAACAGGAAGTGCCATTGTAATGTTCAATAGCTTCCATGTCTCAGGGAAAATTCCTCCGTACGTATGTGACTTGTTCATCTCGTCCAGGATTTCTTGCATGCTAGGAGATACCGACTCTTCTTTACGTTCCATTATTGCCTTTTTCTCCACTAGCAAAGCCCGTCTAAATATCTTCCACTCTGAAAGAAGTTCATCGCCATCAAGCAATGGAGGGGGAGGTGTAAGTCGTCCCCGCATACTCAACCTCTACTTCATTTCCATAGAACTCGGCAAGAATCTTTGATTTACTCGCTGCCGTATGATGGTAAGGATGCTTCAGCGGGTAGTAGGGAGGGACTGAATATGGACATGGCAGTAACAATCTTCACGGCTTTATCAGTAAATCGACTCTTAATATTTAGAAGAAGGGAATCGACGTATGGAATTGCAACTAGAGTTCGATACTCTGCAGTGTTTGTGATAGAAGACCAACGGCTTCGTATAGATCCATGTGTGCCGAGTGTTATATCGTGTTTTCCCTTCAACAGAGATATTTCAGACTCGACTGAACCCAACCACTCACTTCTTTCGTCCTTTAGATGCTCGAGTTGATCCGTCGTGATTTTCAGAAGTACCAGTAACCTGCTCAAATTGAGTAGCTTTCTTTGCATCGAAACATTCATCCTTGCCAGGATATCCAGAGCTTCTGATAGGAACACGACACTAGCAACTCCAGTGTAAGTAGCAAGGAGAACACCAATACCGTATGCTTCAGCATCACCTGATGTCTCATACAGCTGTTGTAGGGTGACGATAAGGGCAGGAAGTTCTCGGTAAATAGCCCGTACACAGCGTTCATGTGAGAGCCATCTGGTATCACTAGGCTTCACAATCCTAAGCTCAGGTAGCTTGAGGACAGACTGGACTGCTTTGAGAGATTCTGCTTTCTTGGGTGAGTAGAAGAAGAGCCATATATTTCCCATAGTTCCAAACATCTTCTTGATCTCTGGAACACTGTTAGCAGCTTGCATGATTGCTAGTTGAAGCCTGTGGCAGGCACAGTGGATGTAAAAGGAATGTGCAGCTAGAGTTCACATCCTTTTTTTGAACTCCATTGTGTTCTCCGGCTGCTCCATCATAACCTTGGCCTATTATTTTACGATAGTCCAGGTTCTTCGAGTCAAGGAAGGAGCTGATTGCATCTGAAATGGTAGCAGCATCTTGGGCACATATGTGGAGCACTGTAAGGAAGTGCTCCTCTGGTTTTCCATTTACAATCCACCGACAACAGATGGACAGCTCTTCTGTAGTACTAATATAGACACACTCATTAGCGAACACAGAAGAAGTATGGGCTTGATTTTAAGCTCTCAATCAGCTTCCTATCTAGCCAGCTATTGATGGCCCCTAAAAGCATCACTGCAGAAAATTTAGCTGTGTACTGAGCATTTTGTGGGCCCTCTTTGACATGTTGCTGGAGAAGTTCATCTCCATTTGCAATTTGCAACTGGACCAGGGTATCGAATGTGGTTGTAAGCAGGCGATTTTTGGCAAGAAAATATATTGATCTCAAAAGCTTTAAGCACTATGTTTCTGTTCTTTGCTCTCCTTTCTTCAGCCTCCTTAGCAGCTGCTGAACATTGCAGTTGTAGGACACTCTGCTCCTTTCCTTGTTCTGCCATTCGAGAATGGATAACAGCATATCTGTGCCATTTTGACTGGCTGTGTTCCTTGAGTTGTTCAGTAGCGTGATTCCAATCCTGAATTCCCCGAGTGGTCCATGCACCCCTGGCTGTAGAAGATGCATTTCCTCGCTTCTGGCAGAGCTTGCAGAACATGCCTTGCTTAGGATCATCGCAGTACACCCAAGGATATTTCTGCTCCCACTCCTTCTTGTAGCTGAGCCTGGCTTTTGTAGAGTTTCCACTTCTGCGCTTTGCAACACACTGATCTACCTACTGTTGCTTCGGAATTGGTGGAAGTCAAGGCATCACTAGTCGACGTAGTTGGGACTACATCTTCATCGTTCTCAGAATCTCTACTAGACCCAGCATGCACTTGCTTTCTGGTAAAAAAATTCCTGAGGTCCATTTGTGTAGGTTTGTATTTCTCTGGGTAGTATTTAGTTGCAGAATGCTACTACAGTGTAGCTGAAGCATTTGCTCTTTATATACAAAATTGTGAATAAATCTAGAATATTCTGTGTCACAGTTCAATCATGTGTTAATCAATCTAGAATGTTCTGTCCATGTGCTATTATTCTGTGGTTAGCTTTCCTAATTATAATATGTCATAATCTAGAATGTTCTGTCCATGTGCTAGTACTTTAACTATAGGAAAGTACCCTCAAAATGTCTCAGAATCAATCTGAGAGCATCGATTTTGCCCAAAAAAATCTGGCGGTGGGGCATGCACCCAGACCCCCCTACTTGGGGCATGCCCCCAGACCCCCCTACTTGGGGCTGGCTTACGCACGCCCATCACGTAAACACCAAACGTTTTGAGTTCCCCCATCCAAACTGTAAATCCTGTATGAACCCCTGGTGGGGGCTCACGGTGTGTATTTATAGACATTGAGACCTCCTTAGTGGTGGGGGCCCACTGTGTGTATCTATAGACATTGAGACCTGGATGGTACTAGTGGTGGGAGAAGCCCCATTGTGTATGCTTAGTGGTGGGGGAAGCCCCACTGTGTGTATTTATAGTGCTTAGTGGAGGGTTATCAAGCCAGCCTATCCTCTAAGCAATGGAGGATGTCCTGACATATGTACTCCTTCACCCAGTGCCCTGCCATATGCCTCTGTGGGCCTACTCATAGTGCCTGCAGCATGTAGCGTGTAGCTGGTCACAGCCACTGCTGAACTGGGGCATGATTAAGAACCTGGCAGCAGGAGGGAGGTGTCAGGCAGACACTCTTGACGACACATGGACAGATAACATAAGCACCTGAGGCAATTTGAGGACAAAACATGGCACAGCTGAGATGGGCGGAGTCAAGACCCATACAGTGAAGAGATGTTAGTAGAGACACCCGCAGACACAAACTCCAGAGTCATCAGTTATTAATGTCCGAGCGTGTGGTGCCACACTCCATGACGGTGACATACGTATAATAGTGGTGGGTGCCAGCGTGCAGGATGTTGGTCAGATGTGCACAAGTCTATCCACCTGGGAGTGCCCTTGTGAATTAGCACCTCTCCTTACCTCAGACTGAGTCACTACGAGTTACAGGCACTAACTATTGTGATAACTGCACTAAGGTTAACATTATAAGTGCCCTTGTGAATTAGCTCCTCTCCTTACCTCAGACTGAGTCACTACGAGTTACAGGCACTAACTATTGTGATAACTGCACTAAGGTTAACATTATAAGTGCCCTTGTGAATTAGCACCTTTCCTTACCTCACTACGAGTTACAGGCACTAACTATTGTGATAATCTGCACTAAGGTTAACATTATATACAAGGCAGTGTCACACCTCTTATAGCCGGATCAATTGAGGAGCTACGTACTGTACGTGTGTCAAGAGTGAACATCCTTTCTTGTCATCATGCAGGCCATTCTCACCCACTGAGGGCTGCCACCATCTTCTTATATATTATGTAGTAATATATCATTATCTTGGTATTTATGTACATAGCAAATATCCTCTATTCTAGTACTTACATACCTGTTCCAGTACTGGCCTATCTATCTAGTATTTGCCCACCTATTCTAGTACTTACATACCTGTTCCAGTACTGGCCTACCTATCTAGTATTTGCCCACCTATTCTAGTACTTACATACCTGTTCCAGTACTGGCCTACCTATCTAGTATTTGCCCACCTATTCTAGTACTTACATACCTGTTCCAGTACTTGCCTACCTATCTAGTATTTGCCCACCTATTCTAGTACTTACATACCTGTTCCAGTACTGGCCTATCTATCTAGTATTTGCCCACCTATTCTAGTACTTATATACCTGTTCCAGTACTGGCCTACCTATTTGCCCACCTATTCTAGTACTTACATACCTGTTCCAGTTACTGGCCTACCTATCTAGTATTTGCCCACCTATTCTAGTACATACATACCTGTTCCAGTACTGGCCTACCTATCTAGTATTTGCCCACCTATTCTAGTACATACATACCTGTTCCAGTACTGGCCTACCTATCTAGTATTTGCCCACCTATTCTAGTACTTACATACCTGTTCCAGTACTGGCCTACCTATCTAGTATTTACCCACCTATTCTAGTACTTACATACCTGTTCCAGTACTGGCCTACCTATCTAGTATTTGCCCACCTATTCTAGTACATACGTACATACCTGTTCCAGTACTGGCCTACCTACATGTATCTAGTATTTGCCCACCTATTCTAGTACATACATACCTGTTCCAGTACTGGCCTACCTATCTAGTATTTGCCCACCTATTCTAGTACTTACATACCTGTTCCAGTACTTGCCTACCTATCTAGTATTTGCCCACCTATTCTAGTACTTACATACCTGTTCCAGTACTTGCCTACCTATCTAGTATTTGCCCACCTATTCTAGTACTTACATACCTGTTCCAGTACTGGCCTACCTATCTAGTATTTGCCCACCTATTCTAGTACTTACATACCTGTTCCAGTACTGGCCTACCTATCTAGTATTTGCCCACCTATTCTAGTACTTACATACCTGTTCCAGTAGTTGCCTACCTATCTAGTATTTGCCCACCTATTCTAGTACACATACCTGTTCCAGTACTGGCCTACCTTGTATCTAGTATTTGCCCACCTATTCTAGTACACATACCTGTTCCAGTACTGGCCTACCTATCTAGTATTTGCCCACCTATTCTAGTACTTGCCCACTGTTCCAGTACTTGCCCACTTTTCCATTACTTGCCCACCTTTGTACTGAATATCTTCTAGGGCTTGTATTGAAGACATTCTTTTGTTTGTTGATTGTGTAGACCTGACAAGTTTGTTGATTGTGAGGACCCTATGGAATCAAATGGGACGGAGGAGATGATGAACTCCACTGGTGTGTGTGCACAGGTGCTCAGTTAGTGTACACACTTACACATCCTCACACATGCACACTTTTATACACACACTCACATGCATGTGTACACACTCACATGCATGTGTACACACACTCACATGCATGTGTACACACACTCACATGCATGTGTACACACACTCACATGCATGTGTACAACACTCACATGCATGTGTACAACACTCACATGCATGTGTACACACTCACATGCATGTGTACACACACACGTGACACCAGATATGTCAGTACACTCTAACTCCCCCTCACCCGGACGCCCCCACATCCAGGCACGCCTGCTCTACCAGGCACCCTCGCATTGCACAATTGCATTACTTCTTATATGGCGTGCGGTCCTCGAGCTGCGGAAACACGTCTTCTCTTAGCAGTAGCACAGACCAGTTACTTGCCGACAGAATGCAAGACTCGAGATAGTTTCTTGTTTATAATTTGTAGCAGAAGATGTCTAGAACAGTGCGAAAGGCTGCCCGCAAAGTGATAATGAGTGTGAAGGGAGCAAGCATGGCAACCTCCAACATTAATTTTTTTAAATAACTTAATGAGCGTCTTCATGTACTATGTATCGGAGCACATGTGCAGTACCTCCACATACATGTACTATGTATCGGAGCACATGTGCAGTACCTCCACATACATGTACTATGTATCGCAGCACATGTACAGTGCCTCCACATACATGTACTATGTATCGCAGCACATGTGCAGTACCTCCACATACATGTACCATGATCGGAGCACATGTGCAGTACCTCCACATACATGTACCATGTATCGGAGCACATGTGCAGTACCTCCACATACATGCACCATGTATTGTTAATATAGTTGTGGTGCCTGACAGGGCATATCATCAATACTGGCGAAATGTTGGAGATCGGCTGTTTCTGAGTTACAAGCAGTGCCGGTCCTAAGCTGGCAGGATAGGGAGAGTTGGGGTGTGTAGATGTTCATTCTTGTTCCATACAGCATTTGTGTTCGCATCAGATATTGTTATTTGTGTTAGCATCAGATATTGTTATTTGTGTTAGCATCAGATTGATTGTTATTTGTGTTAGCATCAGATATTGTTATTTGTGTTAGCATCAGATATTGTTATTTGTGTTAGCATCAGATATTGTTATTTGTGTTAGTATCAGATATTGTTATTTGTGTTAACATCAGGTGTTACTTGTGTCGTAGCATCAGATATTATTTGTGATAGCATGAGATATTGTTGTGTTAACATCAGACACTGTTATGTGTTAGCATGAGATATTGTTATTTGTGTTAGCATCAGATATTGTTATTTGTGGTAACATCAGATACTGTTATGTTTTAGCATGTTTAGCATGAAATATTGTTATTTGTGTTCGCATCAGATATTGTTATTTGTGTTAGCATCAGATATTGTTATTTGTGTTAGCATCAGATATTGTTATTTGTATTTGCATCAGATATTGTTATTTGTGTTAGCATCCGATATTGTTATGTTTTAGCATCAAATATTGTTATTTGTGTTAACATCAGGTGTTGTTATTTGTGTCGTAGCATCAGATACATGTATTATTTGTGTTAGCATGAGATAGTGTTATGTGTTCACATCAAACCTGTTATGTGTTAGCATGAGATTGTATTAGCATCAGGTGTTATTTGTGTTAGCATCATTTTTTTGTGTTAGCATCAGATATTGTTTTTTGTGTTAGCATCAGATATTGTTATTTGTGTTAACATCAGATGTTGTTACTTGTGTGTTAGCATCAGATATTGTTATTTGTGTTAACATCAGATACTGTTATGTTTTAGCATGAAATATTTTTTTGTTATCATCAGATATTGTTATTTGTGTTGGCATCAGATTGGTTATTTGTGTTAGCATCAGATGTTTTGTGGAGAGCCCAGTGCACCTGTGGAGATACCTCAGCCTATGGCATACATTAGGTGCAGTCTTATCACATATTCTGCCAGTTGTAGCAGAGCATTCTGTGGCTTATGCCTCCAAACCCTTTCTGCTAGTGAGAAAATCCAATAGAGAAAGAAGCTATAGCTTCAGTGAAGAAATATCACCAGTACATCTTTGGCAGACCGTTTACCTTGGTGACGACCACAAGCCCCTCCTAGCTATCTTAGCGCCGAAGAAGGCTATCCCCTCCCCTAGCAGTTAGGATGCATAGGAAGGCTACCTATGAGATCCTAGTCCAGCCATCCACATCACCAATAATGCAGATACCCACCAATACATCAGCACACTGCAATGCAGATGACCACCAATACATCAGCACACTGCAATGCAGATGACCACCAATACATCAGCACACTGCAATGCAGATGACCACCAATACATCAGCACACTGCAATGCAGATGACCACCAATACATCAGCACACTGCAATGCAGATGACCAATACATCAGCACACTGCAATGCAGATGACCACCAATACATCAGCACACTGCAATGCAGATGACCAATACATCAGCACACTGCAATGCAGATGACCACCAATACATCAGCACACTGCAATGCAGATGCTCACCAATACATCAGCACACTGCAATGCAGATACCCACCAATACATCAGCACACTGCAATGCAGATACCCACCAATACATCAGCACACTGCAATGCAGATGACCACCAATACATCAGCACACTGCAATGCAGATGCCTACCAATACATCAGCACACTGCAATGATGCCCACCAATACATCAGCACACTGCAATGCAGATGACCACCAATACATCAGCACACTGCAATGCAGATGCTCACCAATACATCAGCACACTGCAATGCAGATGACCACCAATACATCAGCACACTGCAATGATGCCCGCCAATACATCAGCACACTGCAATGCAGATGACCACCAATACATCAGCACACTGCAATGCAGATGCCTACCAATACAACAGCACACTGCAATGCAGATGACCACCAATACATCAGCACACTGCAATGCAGATGCCTACCAATACATCAGCACACTGCAATGCAGATGCCTACCAATA
Organism: Cladorhizidae sp. MBARI D1340-BT2; assembly: GCA_028752905.1. Classification (NCBI taxonomy): domain Eukaryota; kingdom Metazoa; phylum Porifera; class Demospongiae; order Poecilosclerida; family Cladorhizidae; species Cladorhizidae sp. MBARI D1340-BT2. The sequence goes on along the minus strand of JAQNBH010000016.1, from coordinate 58,093,314 downwards.
CATCAGCACACTGCAATACAGATGCCCGCCAATACATCAGCACACTGCAATGCAGATGCCTACCAATACAACAGCACACTGCAATGCAGATGACCACCAATACATCAGCACACTGCAATGCAGATGCCTACCAATACATCAGCACACTGCAATGCAGATGCCTACCAATACATCAGCACACTGCAATACAGATGCCCGCCAATACATCAGCACACTGCAATGCAGATGACCACCAATACATCAGCACACTGCAATGCAGATGCCTACCAATACAACAGCACACTGCAATGCAGATACCCACCAATACATCAGCACACTGCAATGCAGATGACCACCAATACATCAGCACACTGCAATGCAGATGACCACCAATACATCAGCACACTGCAATGCAGATGACCACCAATACATCAGCACACTGCAATGCAGATGCTCACCAATACATCAGCACACTGCAATGCAGATGACCACCAATACATCAGCACACTGCAATGCAGATGACCACCAATACATCAGCACACTCTCTGCAAGGGTAGAAGTGCCAGAGGTCACTTTTTTCAATATTGGCCAGATTGCAATGTCACCTATTTCTGCACTACATATTCAGAGAGCAACCATGTCTGACACAGGCCTTTCCAAGTGACATCAAGAATGGTATTGCAATTACCACAGGAGAGTCTCAGACCCTGGGGGAAGCATCGTAATGACTGAACAGTGGCCTCCATGAAAGAAGTGGTCTCCATGAAAGATGTGGTCTCCATGAAAGAAGTGCTTCCCATGAAAGAAGTGGTCTCCATGAAAGAAGTGGTCTCCATGAAAGAAGTGGTCTCCATGAAAGAAGTGCTCCCCATGAAAGAAGTGGTCTCCATGAAAGAAGTGCTCCCCATGAAAGAAGTGCTCCCCATGAAAGAAGTGGTCTCCAATAAAGAAGTGGTCTCCATGAAAGAAGTCCCCATGAAAGAAGTGGTCTCCAATAAAGAAGTGGTCTCCATGAAAGAAGTGGTCTCTATGAAAGAAGTGCTCCCCATGAAAGAAGTGCTCCCCATGAAAGAAGTGGTCTCCAATAAAGAAGTGCTCTCCAATAAAGAAGTGCTCCCCATGAGTGGTCTCCATGAAAGAAGTGGTCTCCATGAAAGAAGCGCTCCACATGAAAGAAGTGGTCTCCATGAAAGAAGCACTCCCCATGAAAGAAGTGGTCTCCATGAAAGAAGTGGTCTCCATGAAAGAAGTGCTCCCCATGAAAGAAGTGGTCTCCATGAAAGAAGTGGTCTCCATAAGAGAAGTGCTCCCCATGAAAGAAGTGGTCTCTATGAGAGAAGTGGTCTCCATGAAAGAAGTGTTCCCCATGAAAGAAGTGGTCTCTATGAGAGAAGTGGTCTCCATGAAAGAAGTGCTCCCCATGAAAGAAGTGCTCCCCATGAGAGAAGTGGTCTCCATAAGAGAAGTGGTCTCCATGAGAGAAGTGGTCTCCATGAAAGAAGTACTCCCCATGAAAGAAGTGGTCTCCATGAGAGAAGTGGTCTCCATGAAAGAAGTGGTCTCCATGAGAGAAGTGGTCTCCATGTCCAGGCTAGTCCAGCAGCTTTGGAGGGAGAGGGAGCTCTGAGAGAGGGAGGAAGCAGTCATTCAACAGGTAGAAAGGCAGGAAAGAGTGAGGGTAGAGCAGCTTTAAAGTCTCTAATTCGCTGCACACCCTTCCTTGCACATAACGCATAGCTCATACCACCAAGTTAAAAAAACTGGTAGTGTCTTGTGGAGGTGAGAATCTCAGGTACTTCATGGAGACTGCTGGGAGGAATTCTGCATGTAAATCTCGTACAGCTGTAGTTGAGTTTGTAGAGGCTCTAGGTACGTTGATTGAGGAGTCCATGCTGAAGTGTCTTCATAGAGTGTCCTATTACAGTGTCATGGCAGGTGAGTGCACAGATATTTCAAGTGAGGAAGAGCTGGCCCTTTAATGTCACTGGGAGGAAGGTGGTGTTCCAGAGGAGCATTTCCTGGAGATCCTCCACTTACAGAAAGCTGATGATGAACAGAGTATCTACTCCCTCTAATTGGATGTTTAAAACAGAAAAAATCATCAAGTGAGCAGAATTGTGTGGATGAGATTTGATGGAGTGAATTCATTTTCAGGAAAGACAACTTGATTCAGACTCCCATCAAGACCCTCACACCTCATATGCACTGCCACTTGTTACAGTTGGCTTGTGTTCAAGCTGCTAAATCCACTCCAGGAATAAAGCATGTTTATACCACCATACTCGTGGCTCTGTGGACATTTTCCCATTGCTCCCCAAAGAAAACAGAATCCCTTAAAGAGATCCAGCGTGTACTTGATATGCCAGAGTTGAAGATTATCGAGCCTTCTGATGCTCACTGAATGAGGAGTGTGCAAAGACAGTAAAAGTCTGCCATTGTTGCTGCTCTAGATCACATCCGTGATAGTACACATGGGCCAGAAGCATTGGGACTTAGCAAAGCTCTCAATAAGCAGACTACAATTGCAGCGATGTTCTTGCTTGACTACACACTTCCACAAGGACCCAAACTCAGTCAAACATTTGGACTTGTCCATCACATCCAGTGTTGTTGATGCAACCCCCCACGTGGAGTGGTACACGCGTGTAGTGGTACATGCATGGAGTGGTACATGCATGGAGTGGTACATGCATGGAGTGGTACATGCATGGAGTGGTACATGTGTGGAGTGGTACATGCGTGGAGTGGTACATGCATGGAGTGGTACATGCGTGGAGTGGTACACGCGTGGAGTGGTACATGGAGTGGTACATGCATGCAGTGGTACATGCATGGAGTGGTACATGCATGGAGTGGTACATGCATGGAGTGGTACATGCATGGAGTGGTACATGCGTGGAGTGGTACATGCGTGGAGTGGTACAAGCGTGTAGTGGTACATGCATGGAGTGGTACATGCATGGAGTGGTACATGCGTGGAGTGGTACATGCGTGGAGTGGTACATGCGTGGAGTGGTACATGCGTGGAGTGGTACATGCGTGGAGTGGTACATGCATGGAGTGGTACATGCGTGGAGTGGTACATGCATGGAGTGGTACATGCATGGAGTGGTACATGCATGGAGTGGTACATGCATGGAGTGGTACATGCATGGAGTGGTACACGCGTGGAGTGGTACACGCGTGGAGTGGTACATGCATGGAATGGTACATGCATGCTGTGGTACATGCATGGAGTGGTACATGCGTAGAGTGGTACATGCATGGAGTGGTACATGCATGGAGTGGTACATGCATGGAGTGGTACATGCATGCAGTGGTACATGAATGCAGTGGTACATGCATGGAGTGGTACACGGGGAGTGGTACATGCATGGAGTGGTACATGCATGGAGTGGTACATGCGTGGAGTGGTACATGCATGGAGTGGTACATGCGTGGAGTGGTACATGCATGGAGTGGTACATGCGTGGAGTGGTACATGCGTGGAGTGGTACACGCATGTAGTGGTACATGCGTGGAGTGGTACATGCGTGGAGTGGTACATGCGTGGAGTGGTACATGCGTGGAGTGGTACACGCGTGTGGAGTGGTACACGCGTGGAGTGGTACACGCGTGGAGTGGTACACGCGTGGAGTGGTACATGCGTGGAGTGGTACACGCGTGGAGTGGTACATGCATGGAGTGGTACATGCGTGGAGGGTACATGCGTGGAGTGGTACATGCATGGAGTGGTACATGCGTGGAGTGGTACATGCATGGAACAGATAGGGAAGAAGAAGAAAAGTGTTGAAGTGGACCATGACATGTTAGGTTTCATTAACCCTGCATTACATGTACAGTACATGTACATGTATGTAGTCACATGGTTGAGTATTAACTTGGCTACATACATATATCAAAGTTCCAAGGGGTGGTGTGTGTGGGGACATTCTATTTGCCACCTCCCTCGATGAAGCCCCCTGATGCGCCACCATCAGGTGATGGTATGTGTGTTAGCATCATGTTATGTTAGCAACAGATGTTGATATGTGCTAGCACACTAGGTGATGGTGATGTGTTAGCATCAGGTATAGATACGTGCTAGTAACAGATGTATTTTATTATGTGTTTAAGCATCAGATAGTGATATGCTAACATCAGGTGTTGATGCATGTTAGAATCATGTTATGTATTAACAGGTATTGCTATGTAGCATTAGATATTATGTGCTAGGATCGGGTGTTGATATGTGTTAGCATCATGTTATGTGTTAGAATCAGCTATTGTGTCAAGATCATGTCTGTTAGCATCGTGTTGTGTTAGCATCAGCTGTTGTGTGTTAGTATCATGTTATGCATCATGGTATGTGTTAGCCACATTTTGTGTTAGCATCAGCTGTTGTGTTGGCATCATGTTATATGTTAGCATCAGCTGTTGTGTGTTAGCATCATGTTATGTGTTACATGTTGTGTTAGCCACATTTTATGTGTTAGCATCAGCTGTTGTGTTGGCATCATATGTTATGAGTTAGCATCAGCTGTTGTGTGTTAGCATCATGTTATGTGTTAGCATCAGCTGTTGTGTGTTGGCTCATATGTTATGTGTTAGCATTAGCTGTTGTGTGTTAAGATAATGTTGTATGTTAGCATCAGCTGTGTGTTAGCATCATGTTATGTGTTATGTGTTAGCCACATTTTATGTGTTAGCATCAGCTGTTGTGTTGGCATCATATGTTATGAGTTAGCATCAGCTGTTGTGTGTTAGCATCATGTTATGTGTTAGCATCAGCTGTTGTGTGTTGGCTCATATGTTATGTGTTAGCATTAGCTGTTGTGTGTTAAGATAATGTTGTATGTTAGCATCAGCTGTTGTGTGTTAGCATCATATGTTATATGAGTTAGCAACATGTGTTGTATGTTGCATCTGGTGTGGTGTGTGTGTGTGTGTGTATGTAGTTTGGTGGAGAACATTACGAGTCTGTGGAGACGGTCTCTGTGAACTGCAGTGTGCTGGAGGGTGTGATCTGTGCAGGAGATGTGACTTTCACCAAACAAAATGTTCCATGCCTTAGGTATGTGTGTGTGTGTGTGGTGGGTGTGTGTATATGTCACCGGATTTGACAAAGCCTGTCTAAATATGGTGGAACAATTATTGGGGAAATTATTTTTGTGAAAGTGGTGATGCCCTAGCCCTAACGGCTAAAGTTTTCCATCATGTGTAAACTTGCTCTGACATGGTGGGAGCCTCTGACATGGTGGGAGGCTCTGACATGGTGGGGGGCTCTGACATGGTGGGAGGCTCTGACATGGTGGGAGCCTCTGAGATGGTGGGAGCCTCTGACATGGTGGGAGCCTCTGACATGGTGGGAGGCTCTGACATGGTGGGAGCCTCTGACATGGTGGGGGGCTCTGACATGGTGGGGGTCTCTGACATGGTGGGAGGCTCTGACATGGTGGGAGGCTCTGACATGGTGGGGGGCTCTGACATGGTGGGGGGCTCTGACATGGTGGGGGTCTCTGACATGGTGGGAGGCTCTGACATGATGGGGGGCTCTGACATGGTGGGTGGCTCTGACATGGTGGGGGGCTCTGACATGGTGGGAGGCTCTGACATGGTGGGAGGCTCTGACATGGTGGGGGGCTCTGACATGGTGGGAGGCTCTGGGAGGCTCTGACATGGTGAGGGGCTCTGACATGGTGGGAGGCTCTGACATGGTAGGAGGCTCTGACATGGTGGGGGGCTCCGACATGGTGGGAGGCTCTGACATGGTGGGTGGCTCCGACATGGTGGGAGGCTCTGACATGGTGGGAGGCTCTGACATGGTGGGAGGCTCTGACATGGTGAGGGGCTCTGACATGGTGGGGGGCTCTGACATGGTGGGAGGCTCTGACATGGTGGGGGGCTCTGACATGGTAGGAGGCTCTGACATGGTGAGATGCTCTGACATGTGGGGGGGGGGCTCCGACATGGTGGGAGGCTCCGACATGGTGGGAGGCTCTGACATGGTGGTGGGCTCTGACATGGTGGGAGGCTCTGACATGGTGGGGGGCTCTGACATGGTAGGAGGCTCTGACATGGTGGGGGGCTCTGACATGGTGGGGGTCTCTGACATGGTGGGAGGCTCTGACATGATGGGGGGCTCTGACATGGTGGGGGGCTCTGACATGGTGGGGGGCTCTGATATGGTGGGAGGCTCTGACATGGTGGGAGGCTCTGACATGGTGGGGGGCTCTGACATGGTGGGAGGCTCTGGGAGGCTCTGACATGGTGGGAGGCTCTGACATGGTGAGGGGCTCTGACATGGTGGGAGGCTCTGACATGGTGGGAGGCTCTGACATGATGGGGGGCTCTGACATGGTGGGAGGCTCTGGGAGGCTCTGACATGGTGGGGGGCTCCGACATGGTGGGAGGCTCTGACATGGTGGGTGGCTCCGACATGGTGGGAGGCTCTGACATGGTGGGAGGCTCTGACATGGTGAGGGGCTCTGACATGGTGGGGGGCTCTGACATGGTGGGAGGCTCTGACATGGTGGGGGGCTCTGACATGGTAGGAGGCTCTGACATGGTGAGATGCTCTGACATGTGGGGGGGGGGCTCCGACATGGTGGGAGGCTCCGACATGGTGGGAGGCTCTGACATGGTGGTGGGCTCTGACATGGTGGGAGGCTCTGACATGGTGGGGGGCTCTGACATGGTAGGAGGCTCTGACATGGTGGGGGGCTCTGACATGGTGGGAGGCTCTGACATGGTGGGAGGCTCTGACATGGTGGGAGGCTCTGACATGGTGGGGGGCTCTGACATGGTGGGAGGCTCTGACGTGGTGGGAGGCTCTGGGAGGCTCCGACGTGGTGGGAGGCTCTGACATGGTGAGGGGCTCCGACATGGTGGGAGGCTCTGGGGCTCCGACATGGTGGGAGGCTCTGACATGGTGGGGGGCTCTGACATGGTGGGAGGCTCTGACATGATGGGAGGCTCTGACATGGTGGGAGGCTTTGACTCTGACATGGTGGGAGGTTCTTACAGTATTAGTGCAGGGACTCACCACTGCAGCAGCCAGCAGGAGATTCAACAGACAGTGTGACAATAATAGTGCAGCCACTTGATAATAACTTCAAACAAAAGTGATTTTTTTGCCTTTTTGGGGGCAAAGTTGCATCTCATATGCCATAAAATATGGTACATGATAATGTAGACATGTACATATATATGTACATATATATGTACATGTATGTAACATGCATGTGGACATTATCTACATACATGAATATAACATGCATGTGGACATATATACATGTATGTAACATGCATGTGGACATATCTACATGTATGTAACATGCACGTGGACATATACATGTATATAACATGCATGTGGACATATATCTACATGTATTTAACATGCATGTGGACATGTGCAGACACATACATGTATATAACATGCATGTGGATGCATGTGTGTACATGAATATAATGAATGTGTTTGTGGCGTCAGGTATAACGGCTACTACTTTCCTACTGTGATGCTCTACTCTGTCTTCCTGGGATTTCTGGGCGTGGACCGGTTCTGTTTGGGCTACACATGTTGCGGCTTCATCAAGCTGTTCACGCTAGGCGGTGTGGGTGTGTGGTGGGTGTTGGATGTCATCCTGCTGTTGACGGGTACGACCACACCCAACAACAACTTTTCTTGGGAGCAGTTTCTGTGAACACATTTCTCGTCATTTTATGTCCTCTTGATTGTTTCCTATCAAAGATGCTCTGCCACACCCCTCATCCTATAGTCCATGCTCAGATATGACATCATCCCTATAAGAGAAGAGGGAGGGATTAACAATGGCTACTCTCACTGCACCTAGGCACTGACTTGCATGCTGTGAGGGCTTGCCCCCTGTCAGGGCATAATTATGTCTGTTATGCCCCTAGCTGGACCTAATCATGAGGTCTACTAGTCTCTGCCCAGCCACAAGAATTGGTCTTGGAAAGGTCCACTAACAAGCATAGAAATTGTTGAACTAAGTGCTCTTCCCTAGCCCTAGTACTAAGTGATCTTACCTATCACTAAGTGCTCTTCCCTAGCCCTAGTACTAAGTGATCTTACCTAACACTAAGTGCTCTTCCCTAGCCCTAGTACTAAGTGATCTTACCTAACACTAAGTGCTCTTCCCTAGCCCTAGTACTAAGTGCTCTTTGCTCAATTGGTCACACAGAATAAATTATGGCTGTCAGAATCATCATCATGAGTAGTGGAGGATGCAGTGCTGGGAGAGGCAGCACCTCCTGGTAGATGCAGTGGCAGGAGAGGGTGGGCTGGTTACACCTCGTGGTAGATGTGGCTTCTAGGAAATCATCAACATTTGCGTAGGGCCAGGTCTAGTGCTAGGTAGGCTAACACTAGGGCTTGTTATATAATAGGGTTGGTCTAGGGCTAGGGCTAGTAGCATTATGTGTAGGGCTAGGGCTAGTGCTAGGTAGGCTAACACTAGGGCTAGTTATATAATAGGGTTGGTCTAGGGCTAGGGCTAGTAGCATTATGTGTAGGGCTAGGGCTAGTGCTAGGTAGGCTAACACTAGGGCTAGTTATATAATAGGGTTGGTCTAGGGCTAGGGCTAGTAGCATTATGTGTAGGGCTAGGGCTAGTGCTAGGTAGGCTAACACTAGGGCTAGTTATATAATAGGGTTGGTCTAGGGCTAGGGCTTGTTATATAATAGGGTTGTTCTAGGGCTAGGGCTAGTAGCATTATGTGTAGGGCCAGGGCTAGTGCTAGGTAGGCTAACACTAGGGCTAGTTATATAATAGGGTTGGTCTAGGGCTAGGGCTAGTAGCATTATGTGTAGGGCCAGGGCTAGTGCTAGGTAGGCTAACACTAGGGCTTGTTATATAATAGGGTTGTTCTAGGGCTAGGGCTAGTAGCATTATGTGTAGGGCCAGGTCTAGTGCTAACACTAGGGCTTGTTATATAATAGGGTTGGTCTAGGGCTAGGGCTAGTAGCATTATGTGTAGGGCCAGGGCTAGTGCTAGGTAGGCTAACACTAGGGCTTGTTATATAATAGGGTTGGTCTAGGGCTAGGGCTAGTAGCATTATGTGTAGGGCCAGGCCTAGTGCTAGGTAGGCTAACACTAGGGCTTGTTATATAGGGTTGGTCTGAGGCCAGGGCAGATATAACTGCAAGCCACTCCTCGACAGATGATGCAGAGTTAATACAGCACTGATCTAAGACCCAACCCTCATGCCGACTAGACACATTTCATGATATTCTGCGATCCTTATCAGAGGATACACGGTTGGGTCGATATGCGGGTTAGAGAGTACATGGTGATAACGAGGCCCCACCCCCAGGATTTTTATTCTATTTAAGGCCACTGCCTGATATGTAAAATAACATTATTAGTTTAAATATCTCAACTCACATCAAGCATTCTCAAATGAATTTATTCACTACATGCATCATGAATGGAAAGATTTCTATGACCATGCATGTGCAGCAAGTGTAGGGGCGGGACGAGTCAGAGATGTGAAGAATCGGCCACTATGCAACGTTGCCTCTCAATGATCAGACGTTGCGAGAGACTGTTTAAGAGGCCAGTTGATCTCTTTCATCCTAGTAGCTGAGCAAGCCTCCCTGGCATGCAGGATGTCTGAGCTACACTGCAGGAGTCCAACACAGCAGCTCTAAGTGGCAACAACTCAAGGAATCCTCCCTCTGGTTGGGCAATTGACTCCTTGCATTTGCATACTAATTAATAATAGGAAAGTGGGCAAAAGAAGTGTGTGTGGGGGGGGATCAGATAAGATCAGAGTGATTGTTGCAATGTTAGTCGAGTTAGACCCCTTATATGGAGACCCCTTAAGGGGGGATTTTAGGGGGCATTTTAAGTGGCATTTTAGGGGGCATTTTAGGTGTAGGGGGCATTTAAAGTGGGGGCATTTTAGGGGGAATTTTAGGAGGCATTTTCTGTTGCATTTTAGATACCATTTTAGGGGGCATTTTCTGTTGCATTTTGAGAATTTTTGGCAGCATTTTTTTGGATTATGAGTTTTATATAGCATGACATTTCCTTATAAGCCGTAGCAGCCACTCTCCAAAAAGTGTAAAGTGAAAACTACCATCACTCATCATTGGCACTCAAGTGAGGTCAGCCGGGTGAGGTCAGCCGGGGAGGTCACCCGGAAGATGCAGAAGATGAGTGGAGGGAGACAATCACTGCAACTATAAGCAGAATTTTAAATATAAATATGAGCTTTCTCTTGGGGATTAGTAACAACTTTGGACTCGCGTTTGGACTCGCGGATGATATAGGGAATGAAATAGACTTGGGAATAGATCAATCTTAAGTTACAATAGAGCGTGGCTGCAAGGGAGAGTTCACAGTTAAGTTTAGAGGCTAGAATAAGAGACTGAAGAGATGATTCTAAGGCATGGATCTTCATGAGAAGATAGTCGATGGGTCTAAGCTTGAGACGACGAAGGACATTTTCTGATAAGGTGACTGATTTCGACATTAAACAATTGGAGGAGAGATAAGTTTGGGATATGGACTTTTGGAACAAAAAGGTGTCAAGCAAATGAGATCTGACCTTTAATTATGTACCTGATGAAGTCAACTCATTAAACAGATAATAAGTCCAGATTAACATTGGAGAGGTGAGGTTGAAGGCAGTCGAGATCTGCTTTAGAGTAGTTCAAGAGAGACTGGGGAGGGATGTGAGAGGAGACAGGGAGGATGTGAGATGAGACAGGGAGGATGTGAGAGGAGACGGAGGATGTGAGAGGAGACAGGGAGGATGTGAGAGGAGACGGGGAGGATGTGAAAGGAGACAGGAGAGGAGACAGGGAGGATGTGAGAGGAGACAGGGAGGATGTGAAAGGAGACGGGGAGGATGAGAGAGGAGACAGGGAGGATGTGAGAGGAGACAGGGAGGATGTGAGGGGAGACAGGGAGGATGTGAAAGGAGACAGGGAGGATGCGAGAGGAGATGTGGAGGATGTGAGAGATGGGGAGGATGTGAGAAGAAATGGGGAGGATGTGAGAAGAAATATGGGGAGGATGTGAGAGGAGATGGGGAGGATGTGAGAAGAGATGGGGAGGATGTGAGGAGATGGGGAGGATGTGAGAGGAGATGGAGAGGATATGAGAGGATATGGGAGGATGTGAGAAGAGATGGGGAGGATGTGAGAGGAGATGAGGAGAATGTGAGAAGAGATGGAGAGGATGTGAGAGGAGATGGAGAGGATGTGAGAAGAGATGTGAGAGGATGAGGGAGGATGTGAGAGGAGATGAGGAGAATGTGAGAAGAGATGGGGAGATGTGAGAAGAGATGGGGAGGATGTGAGAGGAGATGAGGAGGGAGAAGAGATGGGGAGGATGTGAGAGGAGATGGAGGATGTGAGAAGAAATGGGGAGGATGTGAGAGGAGATGAGGAGGATGTGAGAAGAGATGGGGAGGATGTGAGAAGAGATGAGGAGGGAGAAGAGATGGGGAGGATGTGAGAGGAGATGGAGGATGTGAGAAGAAATGGGGAGGATGTGAGAGGAGATGAGGAGGATGTGAGAAGAGATGTGGAGGATGTGAGAAGAGATGGGGAGGATGTGAGAGGAGATGGGGAGGATGTTGAGAAGAGATGGGGAGGATGTGAGAGGAGATGAGAAGAGATGGGGAGGAGATGAGAAGAGATGGGGAGGATGTGAGAGGAAATGGGGAGGATGTTGAGAAGAGATGGGGAGGATGTGAGAGGAGATGAGAAGAGATGGGGAGGATGTGAGAGGAAATGGGGAGGATGTTGAGAAGAGATGGGGAGGATGTGAGAGATGAGGAGGATGTGAGAGAGATGGGGAGGATGTGAGAGGAGATGGGGAGGATGTGAGAGGAGATGGGGAGGATGTGAGAAGAGATGGGGAGGATGTGAGAAGAGGTGAACATTAATTATATAAGGTGGTGGTTAGAGATACTTTCACAGGCAGCAGTATCTACTGCAAAAATTACTGCAAAAATTTGTCATGAGCTTGAAAGAACCAAGTCCAGGGCATCACCTCGAGAATGAGTGAGGTTCTGCACCAAGTTTCAGAGAAAACAGGATCACAAAATGAGGTGGAAGAAGATTCGTGCACATGGTGGACCAATTCATGTCTGTGATATTCAAGTCACCAATGATGAGGATTAGTTAGAAAGTGAGTGCAAGGGTATCATAATAGGAGGCAGGACTAGAGGGGAAGGACGAGAGGGGCAGGATGAGAGGGGCAGGATGAGAGGGGCAGGATGAGAGGGGCAGGATGAGGGGCAGGATGAGGGGCTGAACAAGAGGGGCAAGTCGAGAGGGGCAGGACAAGAGGGGAAAGACGAGAGGGGCAGGACGAGAGGGGAAGGATGAGAGGACTAGAGGGGCAGGACTAGAGGGGCAGGACAAGAGGGGCAGGATGAGAGGGGCAGGACGAGAGGAGCAGGATGAGAGGGGCAGGACGAGAGGGGCACTCCTCCACCTCTGTCTTGATATATGTAACCAGAGGGAAGAATTTCTTCATTGGAATATGAGTGGAGAGTCCGGTTCAGAATTGGAGAATGATTTACTGTAAGATTAACTATTGGAAAAAGGAGAATTACAAAAACCTAATCTACTTGAAATTGTATTCTCTTGACATTTCGACTAGTTCTAGCCTTCATGAGGAATACTGAACAAGAGGTTGTTGCTTTAGCTTGTGCATTCCACAAGCCAGAGCCTTTAGTCATTAGCTTTGTGAAGCAACTGGGGCAGTATGTAAGACACCTCTGAACCAGAAGTGCTTGATTGAGGAAGAATCTTTCGTTGAGTGCACTGGTAGATGTTAGAATTGTTGGATATGATAGAGCAGATGAATAACCTGAGAAATGAGAGGAAATGTAGAGGGTGTTTTGAAATTTGGAGTTGGTCACAGGACTGTATTTTTATAGCACCACTTTTTTCTTCTCCTTTTTCAAGAAAATCTGACTTCAGGAGAAAGATCTCGTTTTATAGAGAGAGATTAGAGAGACGAACAGTGCACGTCTGTTAGCAAGAATTGAAATAACAATTTGCCCTGATCGTGGCAATGAGGACAGGGTGACGGTAATCTTCTGAATATTTGCTTAGTCTGAAGCATTAGATAATAGAATCAATAGCGGGGGAAATGGAATTGGCAACTTTCATGTATCGATCAGAGCGAATATAATGTGGAGGGGGATGCCCCAATCCCTAACATGAATCTCCTGACCTAGCACATTGTGGTTCGATGGTTTGAGTAGTGATAGTTGTGATACCAGGTTCTCCTTGGCAGATTGAGGATGGTGTACTGATTCAGCTAGTTGTTGGGTGGAAGATTCCTTGATTTGTCGTAACAAAATCGAGCTGTTCCCAGAGCAGACGCAGTGGTTTTCAATGGCTCAACTTCTTTCTCAAACCTGCAGAGTGGACAAAAATATATCATTAGATGGAGACGAGGAAGTGAAGCTTTGCTGAGACCCTCACATCTTTTGTGAAGCCACGAAGAATTGGTCATCGAGATATTCCCTGACCTTGTTGGTTACTTGATGCATCTTCATCGCAAATTAGACAAATGACAGAAGTCTTGTTTTGTTTAGCTTGACTTTTGACGTTTGAAGCCATGAAACTTTGGGGAAGGAAGGTAGCAGCAAATATTAGCTACAGCTGCAATACCTCACTTAGGAAGGAGCCAGAAGCTTCAACAGGTGACCGTTTAGAGCGTTTGAGTGCTGCGAGAAAGTTATAGCTGCAAACTTCATCTGTAGCTGCTGCATTGGGATCAATCCCAATAATTATAAGCCTCCAGGGGTCGAAAAAAATCGTGCGCATTTTTAATTATGCGAGCGGTCAAACGAGCGGTAAAAAAGTCAAACGAGCGGTAAAAAAGGTGTCGAATGTGTTAATGAAACTTGGTCAAAAGGTGTCGACCTATATTTTTTTACCAATTGTTTTACCATGATATATATATCTTTTACCATGATATTTTTTACCACGATCAAATTAATTGTACATTTTAAATTAGTTATTTATTTAAAATTGGTATTGTGCATTTAAAATTTATATTGTTCAGTTATAGAATGGTTGGTATTGTGCATTTAAAATTTATATTGTTCAGTTATAGAATGGATGATGTTCTTGTACGCCTCCTCCGTTGTCCGTCCTTTACGCTCCCTCCACATGAATTCATCCAGATACGATGGTAGCTGGTGACGATGGACACCCTTCATTGATTTAAAATTTTTTTTTGCCTGTAAAGAATGTATAATGTTATTCAAGTTATGTATTATTAAATACCAGTTATATATATATTTACCCTATTCCAATATGATTCTATGTGCTGAGTGTGCACCCCCGTTATATGGTCGACAAATTGAATAGTGGTTGACTGTAGCATGGTTAGCCACACCAGGCACAGCTGCCACCCTCCTGTATGCGGCCCACTGATCAGAGTGCACAATTGTTCCCTGTGCAACATGTGATTGAATTATTGGCAGGAGTGTTGCTGCATCCCGTTGGGCCACAATCTGCATGAAACCTTGGAAAATATTGAAATAATAATTGACTATCGTGGCAAACACAAGTGGTCATGAATACCAAGAGCTGGTGTGTGGTTAGTATCACACCCAAACGTCTTGTGCTGGAGGGCGTCCTCTGTGATGCTATTCATTGACAAACAACAAATGTTTATCGCTTGTTCGATATGATATACGACAGCCTTGAAATACCTTTGGTTTATGTGTGAACTGGGACTCATCGATTTGCACAATTATGCCAGACCCACCTAACACAATAGGTTGTGCACACAGCTCTGTGGAACATACCTCCCGCAGCCACTGGTACACATTGACTGCAGTGTCTTTGTTGCACCCACACTCACGTGCAGCATCTGTAACCCGGTATTCCCTGGACCACCAATAAATTAGGATAATCCAGCTTTGCAGCGGAAGCCGTGATTTAGAAAAAAAACTCCCCGTGTATATAAGTCAATGGTATGATTCAGTTCAATCAACACAACTGCATTCAATCTGTATACCATGGCGAATTGATCTAGTCGATTTGCATGTTGAACATTCCTAGGTCCAACCATCCTTCAATGAAGCCTTTTTTCGCAGTCATATTTGTACTGCATCTAATACACAGGTATCACATCAGTGAATCACCAAATCCCCAATTATTCTTACCTTCCACATGTGACAGAATTTGTCAATAAACCCTGGGTCTTCAGATAGTCAATAACCTCCTCATTTGTGCCAAAAGCAGCAGCAGCAATGTATCTTAATGTTCCTGAAGCAGCCATGGACAGTTCACCAGCACAAATATTGAAAATCACCAGCAAAAATGTTGAAAAATGTTTCAGTTCACCAGCTGTTGAAAAATGTTTCAGACAATGTCAGCCACGTCCACGTTAACACATTCGACACCTTTTTTACCGCTCGTTTGACTTTTTTTACCGCTCGTTTGGCCGCTCGCATAATTAAAAACGCGCACGATTTTTTCGACCCCTGGAGGCTTATATTGGGATTGATCCCTGCATTGTACTTGAGGCTTGGGCCAAAGACAACAGTGCCAAATTAAAAGTTTTGCTAAAAGCATACCGAGTAACCCTCCATACGCTCGCTCGCCACACAATGCCGAAGTACAGCGATTGGTAAAGGATCACCTATCGTATGTTATCAGGGTCAAACTTTTGTTTTGTCACTCATTACTGGCCCAAAACCGTTGACGATGTTTACCGTATTTTATTAAGGTAATGTCTGATACTTACTGCAAGAAGAGACTGCTCTCTGCTAATAAAGAAACTGATGTCTGTCCCAACACTAGTGCCACTGAAGCCAACTCACATTTGTTGAAGCGTCCGAAACTGCAGGACGGTGACTTCATTTGGTGGGTTGCTCACGTAAAAGCGTCTATGCCTATGATGATTTACTACAGAGTGATGCATTTTGTGTTGTAGCCCTTTGTGTTTTGAAGTTCTGGCTGAAGTATACGTGACACTATGCGGACACAGCTTCTGGTACAGTACATCTCTCTAAGTCACCTATATTCATTGGTCTATTCCAGATATATTCTGCAGTATTTTGCCTCCCCTTATTAATCACGCTAAATTCTGGGATTTCTGCCAAGGGTGAGCCTAAGCACCGCAGCTGGGCTCTATGTGCACCCAGCAGCTGGGCTCTATGTGCACCCAGCAGTTTGGCTCGCAGGCACCCAGCAGCTGGGCTCTATGTGCACCCAGCAGTTTGGCTCCATGTGCCAGGCAGGCACCCAGCAGCTGGGCTCTATGTGCACCCAGCAGTTTAGCTCCATGTTCCAGGCAGGAATCCAGCAGCTGGGCTCTATGTGTACCCAGCAGTTTGGCCAGGCAGGCATCCAGCAGCTGGGCTCCTATGTGCACCCAGCAGCTGGGCTCTATGTGCACCCAGCAGTTTGGCTCCATGTGCCAGGCAGGCACCCAGCAGCTGGGCTCTATGTGCACCCAGCAGTTTGGCTCCATGTGCCAGGCAGGCACCCAGCAGCTGGGCTCTATGTGCACCCAGCAGTTTGGCTCCATGTGCCAGGCACCCAGCATCTTGAGTAGTCGAACTCTTGACCTTCCTGGGAAGAAAAGTGTGTGGCTTCCCTAGCAGATTAAAATGATAGGAATTTAACACCTCACTGCCTATGTCTTAAAATAGCTGCACATGTAATGATCCGACTTGTTAGCGTAGTGATGCTATAACTGGGCCTGGTTAGCAGTAATGCTATAACTTGGCCTGGTTAGCAATAATGCTATAACTGGGCCAGGTTAGCAATAATGATATAACTGGGTGTAATGCCATAACTGACCTGGTTAGCAATAATGAGCAGTGCTGTAGCTGAGGGTTACTTTTTTGTACACCAAGCTTCAGGCTATATAGTTGGCCTTGCTGGTGGGGAATTACTCACATGACAAGCTTCGGGCTAGTTGGCCTTGCTGGTGGGGAATTACTCACCAGCTTCAGGCTAGTTGGCCTTGCTGGTGGGGAATTTCTCACCAGCTTCAGGCTAGTTGGCCTTGCTGGTGGGGAATTACTCACCAGCTTCAGGCTAGTTAGCCTTGCTGGTGGGGAATTAAACTCACCAGCTTCAGGCTAGTTGGCCTTGCTGGTGGGGAATTAAACTCACCAGCTTCACGCTAGTTGGCCTTGCTGGTGGGGAATTAATTAAACTCACCAGCTTCCGGCTAGTTGGCCTTGCTGGTGGGGAATTAAACTCACCAGCTTCAGGCTAGTTGGCCTTGCTGGTGGGGAATGCTGGTGGGGAATTACTCACCAGCTTCATGCTAGTTGGCCTTGCTGGTGGGGAATTACTCACCAGCTTCACGCTAGTTGGCCTTGCTGGTGGGGAATTAAACTTACCAGCTTCACACTAGTTGGCCTTCCTGGTGGGGGAATTAAACTCACCAGCTTCACACTAGTTGGCCTTGCTGGTGGGGAATTAATGCTGGTGGGGAATTACTCACCAGCTTCACGCTAGTTGGCCTTGCTGGTGGGGGGATTAAACTCACCAGCTTCACGCTAGTTGGCCTTGCTGGTGGGGAATTACTCACCAGCTTCACGCTAGTTGGCCTTGCTGGTGGGGAATTAAACTCACCATTCATCCTATCTGCCTGGAATGAGGAATATTGCAATCTGATTGGACTGCAATTAAAGTTGCTTGATGCAAGTTGTAAAACCAGGCCCTTTAAAGATAGACTACAGCAGGTTAGGAACCCACCTACTATGTTTCACCTCATGCCAAGGGTAGGGTGAGTGATGTCATCATTTGGGCTGTTGCAAGAGTTAATCAACTCCTACCTTACTCCAGTAAGCTTCAGTGCTGCCCCAGTAAGATGTAGTGCTGGCCCAGTAAGCTACAGTGCTGGCCCAGTAAGCTGCAGTGCTGCCCCAGTAAGCTTCAGTGCTGCCCCAGTAAGCTGCAGTGCTGCCCCAGTAAGCTGCAGTGCTGCCCCAGTAAGATGTAGTGCTGGCCCAGTAAGCTACAGTGCTGGCCCAGTAAGCTGCAGTGCTGCCCCAGTAAGCTTCAGTGCTGCCCCAGTAAGCTGCAGTGCTGACCCAGTAAGCTGCAGTGCTGACCCAGTAAGCTTCAGTGCTGGTCCAGTAAGCTTCAGTGCTGCCCCAGTAAGCTTCAGTGCTGCCCCAGTAAGCTTCAGTGCTGCCCCAGTAAGCTGCAGTGCTGGCCCAGTAAGCTTCAGTGCTGCCCCAGTAAGCTGCAGTGCAAGCTGCAGTGCTTCCCCCGTAAGCTTCAGTGCTGACCCAGTAAGCTTCAGTGCTGCCCCAGTAAGCTTCAGTGCTGCCCCAGTAAGCTGCAGTACTGCCCGAGTAAGCTGTAGTGCTGGCCCAGTAAGCTGCAGTGCTGGCCCAGTAAGCTGCATTGCTGCCCCAGTAAGCTTCAGTGCTGCCCCAGTAAGCTGCAGTGCTGGCCCAGTAAGCTGCAGTGCTGCCCCAGTAAGCTGCAGTGATGCCCCAGTAAGCTTCAGTGCTGCCCCAGTAAGCTTCAGTGCTCCCAGTAAGTTGCAGTACTGCCCCAGTAAGCTGTAGTGCTGGCCCAATAAGCTGCAGTGCTGGCCCAGTAAGCTGCAGTGCTGGCCCAGTAAGCTGCAGTGCTGGCCCAGTAAGCTGCAGTGCTGGCCCAGTAAGCTGCAGTACTGCCCCAGTATGTAGTGCTGGCCCAGTAAGTTGCAGTGCTTGTCCAGTAAGCTTCAGTGCTGCCCCAGTAAGCTGCAGTGCTGGCCCAGTAAGTTGCAGTGCTGCCCCAGTAAGCTGCAGTGCTGGCCCAGTAAGCTTCAGTGCTGACCCAGTAAGCTTCAGTGCTCCCAGTAAGCTGCAGTGCTGCCCCAGTAAGCTGCAGTGCTGCCCCAGTAAGCTGCAGTGCTGCCCCAGTAAGCTGCAGTGCTGCCCCAGTAAGCTGCAGTGCTGCCCCAGTAAGCTGCAGTGCTGCCCCAGTAAGCTGCAGTGCTGCCCCAGTAAGCTGCAGTGCTGGCCCAGTAAGTTGCAGTGCTGCCCCAGTAAGCTGCAGTGCTGGCCCAGTAAGCTTCAGTGCTGACCCAGTAAGCTTCAGTGCTCCCAGTAAGCTGCAGTGCTGCCCCAGTAAGCTGCAGTGCTGACCCAGTAAGCTTTAGTGCTGCCCCAGTAAGCTGCAGTGCTGCCCCAGTAAGCTGCAGTGCTGGCCCAGTAAGCTTCAGTGCTGACCCAGTAAGCTGCAGTGCTGCCCCAGTAAGCTTCAGTGCTGGCCCAGTAAGCTGCAGTGCTGCCCCAGTAAGCTTCAGTGCTGGCCCAGTAAGCTTCAGTGCTGGCCCAGTAAGCTTCAGTGCTGCCCCAGTAAGCTTCAGTGCTGCCCCAGTAAGCTTCAGTGCTGACCCAGTAAGCTGCAGTGCTGCCCCAGTAAGCTTCAGTGCTGGCCCAATAAGCTGCAGTGCTGCCCCAGTAAGTTGCAGTGCTGCCCCAGTAAGCTGCAGTGCTGGTCCAGTAAGCTTCAGTGCTGACCCAGTAAGCTACAGTGCTGCCCCAGTAAGCTGCAGTGCTGCCCCAGTAAGCTGCAGTGCTGCCCCAGTAAGCTGCAGTGCTGCCCCAGTAAGCTGCAGTGCTGCCCCAGTAAGCTGCAGTGCTGCCCCAGTAAGCTGTAGTGCTGCCCCAGTAAGCTTCAGTGCTGACCCAGTAAGCTGCAGTGCTGGCCCAGTAAGCTGCAGTGCTGCCCCAGTAAGTTGCAGTGCTGCCCCAGTAAGCTGCAGTGCTGCCCCAGTAAGCTGCAGTGCTGGCCCAGTAAGCTGCAGTGCTGGCCCAGTAAGCTGCAGTGCTGCCCCAGTAAGCTTCAGTGCTGGCCCAGTAAGCTGCAGTGCTGCCCCAGTAAGCTGCAGTGCTGCCCCAGTAAGCTGCAGTGCTGGCCCAGTAAGCTTCAGTGCTGCCCCAGTAAGCTGCAGTGCAAGCTGCAGTGCTGGCCCAGTAAGCTGCAGTGCTGGCCCAGAGCATCGACTGCAGCATCTTGAATAGATCATGCTTGTGAGCATTGGATGTGTAGTACATGTATGTATGTAGCCAGCTTGTGTATTGATGAACTCTGATTATTCTTAATTATTCGTGATAGCTATCGCTGCATTAAACACCATCTCAACCAGGAACTGAACTGTCCAGTGTGCAACTACAACCTTCCTCAGCAGAATGCAATTCATCCAAACTTTTCCTGTAAGTGATCTGCCACCAACATATACATGTACATGTATATGCATGTATATATATATACTGTATGTACAGATATATACATGTGTATACATGTTAGGGTTTCATTTAGAAAATTGTCCAAGGGGGCAGCTGGAGGAATCTGGATATTAAGGGGGGTATAATGGTTAAAGATATGACAAAGTTTCTAATGAATTTTAATAATACAATTTCCAGGGGGAGAGCAAAATGGTTCCAAAGGGGGGCAGCCTCCCCCCTCCGCACCCCCTAAATGAAACCCTGCATGTATATATATATATACATATACTGTATGTACAGATATATACATGTGTATACATGTGTGTATATATATACATGTATATATAAAAATATATATATTATATATCTATTAGGAATTCCCACTCTAATTGTAACCTCCCCTCCAATTGTAATCCCACATGATTAGAAGTCCTAAATAAGCACTTAACTCCTTCACAACTGCAATCAATAATAACCACTTTCTAAATTTCCAATAGCAATCGCAGGTAGATTGACGGAAGTGAATAGTAACTGCGGAGGTATTAGAGAATATATGGTACATGTACATGTATATATATATATATGGGACATGTATATATATATATGGTACATGTATATATGTATATATATGGTACATGTATATATATATATATAAATGTTATATGTGTGGCTACGAGCAGGTCAAAACACGGTGGAAGAATTATTGAGATAATTATAGGCAATTTTTTATTATTTCTTGGGAAAATAAAGATTATTGCACCAATGCTCGAACTATCCTTGATGTGCAAACCTGTGGCAGTGACAAGCCCAGGCTCTACTTCTAGAAGACAAGCATTTGCAGTGAGCTAGGTCGATGCACTTGCCCTTCATGAACGGCTGGCTTCAAGCACGCAATTAGTGTGCTTCCTTCAGCTGCCATGATTTCTTCTACTTTTCAAGTTAGCCTTGTTTCACAGAGATGACTTGTGTTGGACATAGCTAGTGCTCTAAATAGATGGGCCAGAGAAGGCCTCGAAAAGGTGAGAAGTTCCTACAGTCGCATACTCGAACAAAGTTACATTGAAGCTTTGCATCACCTGTACCCTAGCAACGCATTTGAAATCAATTACTTCAATAATACAGCTTACAGGAGGGCAACTGTTCCATGTCATAGCCCAGAGGCACTGAGACAGTACCAAACATTCAGGACATTATATTTAGGCATCATACATGTAGGTGCAATATTTAGGCATTGTACGTGTATGTATATAGGTGCCATATTTAGGCATCATACATGTACATAGGTGCCATATTTAGGCCTCATACATGTACATACATGTAGGTGCCATATTTAGGCCTCATACATGCACATAGGTGCCATATTTAGGCATCATACATGTACATAGGTGCCATATTTAGGCATCATACATGCACATAGGTGCCATATTTAGGCATCATACATGTACATAGGTGCCATATTTAGGCATCATACATGTACATACATGTAGGTGCCATATTTAGGCCTCATACATGTACATAGGTGCCATATTTAGGCATCATACATGTACATAGGTAGGCATCATACATGTACATAGGTGCCATATTTAGGCATCATACATGTACATAGGTGCCATATTTAGGCATCATACATGCAAATAGGTGCCATATTTAGGCATCATACATGTACATAGGTGCCATATTTAGGCCTCATACATGCACATAGGTGCCATATTTAGGCATCATACATGCACATAATGTAGGTGCCATATTTAGGCATCATACATGTACATAGGTGCCATATTTAGGCATCATGCATGTACATACATGTAGGTGCCATATTTAGGCCTCATACATGCACATAGGTGCCATATTTGGGCATCATACATGTACATACATGTAGGTGCCATATTTAGGCATCATGCATGTACATAGGTGCCATATTTAGGCATCATACATGTACATAGGTGCCATATTTAGGCCTCATACATGCACATAGGTGCCATATTTAGGCATCATACATGCACATAGGTGCCATATTTAGGCATCATACATGTACATAGGTGCCATATTTAGGCATCATGCATGTACATACATGTAGGTGCCATATTTAGGCCTCATACATGCACATAGGTGCCATATTTGGGCATCATACATGTACATAGGTGCCATATTTAGGCATCATGCATGTACATAGGTGCCATATTTAGGCATCATGCATGTACATACATGTAGGTGCCATATTTAGGCCTCATACATGTACATAGGTGCCATATTTAGGCATCATACATGCACATAGGTGCCATATTTAGGCATCATACATGTACATAGGTGCCATATTTAGGCAGCATACATGTACATAGGTGCCATATTTAGGCATCATACATGTACATAGGTGCTGCACATAGGTGCCATATTTAGGCATCATACATGTACATAGGTGCCATATTTAGGCCTCATACATGTACATACATGTACATAGGTGCCATATTTAGGCCTCATACATGCACATAGGTGCCATATTTAGGCATCATACATGTACATAGGTGCTATATTTGGGCCTCATACATGCACATAGGTGCCATATTTAGGCCTCATACATGTACATACATGTAGGTGCCACATTTAGGCATCATACATGTGCATACATGTTGGTGCCATATTTAGGCATCATACATGTACAGGTGCCATATTTAGGCATCATACATGATGTACATAGGTGCCATATTTAGGCATCATGCATGTACATAGGTGCCATATTTAGGCCTCATACATGCACATAGGTGCCATATTTAGGCCTGATACATGCACATAGGTGCCATCATACATGATGTACATAGGTGCCATATTTAGGCATCATGCATGTACATAGGTGCCATATTTAGGCCTCATACATGTACATACGTACATGTAGGTGCCATATTTAGGCCTCATACATGTACATAGATGCCATATTTAGGCATCATACATGTACATACTATAGGTGCTATATTTAGGCCTCATACATGCACATAGGTGCCATATTTAGGCATCATACATGATGTACTTAGGTGCCATATTTAGGCCTCATACATGTACATACATGTAGGTGCCATATTTAGGCATCATAAATGTGCATACATGTAGGTGCCATATTTAGGCATCATACATGTACAGGTGCCATATTTAGGCATCATACATGATGTACATAGGTGCCATATTTAGGCATCATGCATGTACATAGGTGCCATATTTAGGCCTCATACATGTACATACATGTAGGTGCCATATTTAGGCCTCATACATGCACATAGGTGCCATATTTAGGCCTGATACATGCACATAGGTGCCATATTTAGGCATCATACATGTACATAGGTGCCATATTTAGGCATCATACATGATGTACATAGGTGCCATATTTAGGCCTCATACATGCACATAGGTGCCATATTTAGGCATCATACATGTACATAAGTGCCATATTTAGGCATCATACATGTACATAGGTGCCATATTTAGGCCTCATACATGATGTACATAGGTGCCATATTTAGGCATCATACATGTACATAGGTGCCATATTTAGGCATCATACATGTACATAGGTGCCATATTTAGGCATCATACATGCACATAGGTACCATATTTAGGCCTCATACATGATGTACATAGGTGCCATATTTAGGCATCATACATGTACATAGGTGCCATATTTAGGCATCATACATGTACATAGGTGCCATATTTAGGCATCATGCACATAGGTGCCATATTTAGGCATCATACATGTATATATGTGCCATATTTAGGCCTGATACATGCACATAGGTGCCATATTTAGGCCTCATACATGTACGTAGGTGCCATATTTAGGCCTCATACATGCACATAGGTGCCATATTTAGGCCTCATACATGTACATGTACATAGGTGCCATATTTAGGCCTCATACATGCACATAGGTGCCATATTTAGGCCTCATACATGTACATAGGTGCCATATTTAGGTATCATACATGCACATAGGTGCCATATTTAGACCTCATACATGCACATAGGTGCCATATTTAGGCATCATACATGCACATAGGTGCCATATTTAGGCATCATACATGTACATAGGTGCCATATTTAGGCATACATGTACATAGGTGCCATATTTAGGCATCATACATGATGTACATAGGTGCCATATTTAGGCCTCATACATGTACATAGGTGCCATATTTAGGCCTCATACATGTACATAGGTGCCATATTTAGGCATCATACATGTACATAGGTGCCATATTTAGGCATCATACATGTACATAGGTGCCATATTTAGGCCTCATACATGTACATAGGTGCCATATTTAGGCATCATACATGTACATAGGTGCCATATTTAGGCCTCATACATGTACATAGGTGCCATATTTAGGCCTCATGCATGTACATAGGCGCCATATTTAGGCCTCATACATGCACATAGGTGCCATATTTAGGCATCATACATGCACATAGATGCCATATTTAGGCATCATACATGTACATAGGTGCCATATTTAGGCATCATGCATGTACATAGGTGCCATATTTAGGCATCATACATGTACATAGGTGCCATATTTTGGCATCATACATGCACATGCATGTAGGTGCCATATTTAGATTTGTGCATTCCAGTCATGTTCCACAACTATGTACATATCCATACTAGCTGTAGCCAGCACTGTCTCCCTAGAGCCTGCAGTCACACTGACACTAGCTGTAGCCTCCCTAGCCTGCAGTCACACTGACACTAGCTGTGGCCAGCACTGTCTCCCTAGCCTGCAGTCACACTGACACTAGCTGTGGCCAGCACTGCCTCCCTAGCCTGCAGTCACACTGACACTAGCTGTGGCCAGCACTGTCTCCCTAGCCTGCAGTCACACTGACACTAGCTGTGGCCAGCACTGTCTCCCTAGCCTGCAGTCACACTGACACTAGCTGTGGCCAGCACTGTCTCCCTAGCCTGCAGTCACACTGACACTAGCTGTGGCCAGCACCGTCTCCCTAGCCTGCAGTCACACTGACACTAGCTGTAGCCAGCACTGTCTCCCTAGCCTGCAGTCACACTGACACTAGCTATGGCCAGCACTGTCTCCCTAGCCTGCAGTCACACTGACACTAGCTGTGGCCAGCACCGTCTCCCTAGCCTGCAGTCACACTGACACTAGCTGTGGCCAGCACCGTCTCCCTAGCCTGCAGTCACACTGACACTAGCTGTGGCCAGCACTGTCTCCCTAGCCTGCAGTCACACTGACACTAGCTGTGGCCAGCACTGTCTCCCTAGCCTGCAGTCACACTGACACTAGCTGTGGCCAGCACTGTCTCCCTAGCCTGCAGTCACACTGACACTAGCTGTGGCCAGCACTGTCTCCCTAGCCTGCAGTCACCTAGCTGTGGCCAGCACTGTCTCCCTAGCCTGCAGTCACACTGACACTAGCTGTGGCCAGCACTGTCTCCCTAGCCTGCAGTCACACTGACACTAGCTGTGGCCAGCACTGTCTCCCTAGCCTGCAGTCACACTGACACTAGCTGTGGCCAGCACTGTCTCCCTAGCCTGCAGTCACACTGACACTAGCTGTGGCCAGCACTGTCTCCCTAGCCTGCAGTCACACTGACACTAGCTGTGGCCAGCACTGTCTCCCTAGCCTGCAGTCACACTGACACTAGCTGTGGCCAGCACTGTCTCCCTAGCCTGCAGTCACACTGACACTAGCTGTGGCCAGCACTGTCTCCCTAGCCTGCAGTCACACTGACACTAGCTGTGGCCAGCACTGTAGTGGCATTACTAGTGGGTAGTGGATAGTGCAGGCTATGGTATGAATGTAGAGGCAATATATTAATTGTTGTGAGTTCCTCTTGTGTGTGTGCCTGCAGTGAATGATGTAGTGACCAAGTACAAGCAGCAACAGCAAGCAAGTGCTCAGACCCAAACCAAGGTAATGGTGAGCTCCACACTCCTGACCTGAGTCATGGCGGGGCACTATGTGCAGGTCAGGGTAGTATGGGAATGAGGGGCACTAGTGGTGCTCTCTCTCACTGCACTAACTGCCACTAGTGGTGCCCTCTCTCACTGCACTAACTGCCACTAGTGGTGCCCTCTCTCACTGCACTAACTGCCACTAGTGGTGCCCTCTCTCACTGCACTAACTGCCACTAGTGGTGCTCTCTCTCACTGCACTAACTGCCACTAGTGGTGCTCTCTCTCACTGCACTAACTGCCACTAGTGGTGCCCTCTCTCACTGCACTAACTGCCACTAGTGGTGCTCTCTCTCACTGCACTAACTGCCACTAGTGGTGCCCTCTCTCACTGCACTAACTGCCACTAGTGGTGCCCTCTCTCACTGCACTAACTGCCACTAGTGGTGCTCTCTCTCACTGCACTAACTGCCACTAGTGGTGCCCTCTCTCACTGCACTAACTGCCACTAGTGGTGCCCTCTCTCACTGCACTAACTGCCACTAGTGGTGCTCTCTCTCACTGCACTAACTGCCACTAGTGGTGCTCTCTCTCACTGCACTAACTGCCACTAGTGGTGCTCTCTCTCACTGCACTAACTGCCACTAGTGGTGCTCTCACTGCACTAACTGCCACTAGTGGTGCTCTCTCTCACTGCACTAACTGCCACTAGTGGTGCCCTCTCTCACTGCACTAACTGCCACTAGTGGTGCTCTCTCTCACTGCACTAACTGCCACTAGTGGTGCTCTCTCTCACTGCACTAACTGCCACTAGTGGTGCCCTCTCTCACTGCACTAACTGCCACTAGTGGTGCCCTCTCTCACTGCACTAACTGCCACTAGTGGTGCCCTCTCTCACTGCACTAACTGCCACTAGTGGTGCCCTCTCTCACTGCACTAACTGCCACTAGTGGTGCCCTCTCTCACTGCACTAACTGCCACTAGTGGTGCCCTCTCTCACTGCACTAACTGCCACTAGTGGTGCCCTCTCTCACTGCACTAACTGCCACTAGTGGTGCTCTCTCTCACTGCACTAACTGCCACTAGTGGTGCTCTCTCTCACTGCACTAACTGCCACTAGTGGTGCTCTCTCTCACTGCACTAACTGCCACTAGTGGTGCCCTCTCTCACTGCACTAACTGCCACTAGTGGTGCCCTCTCTCACTGCACTAACTGCCACTAGTGGTGCTCTCTCTCACTGCACTAACTGCCACTAGTGGTGCCCTCTCTCACTGCACTAACTGCCACTAGTGGTGCTCTCTCTCACTGCACTAACTGCCACTAGTGGTGCCCTCTCTCACTGCACTAACTGCCACTAGTGGTGCCCTCTCTCACTGCACTAACTGCCACTAGTGGTGCTCTCTCTCACTGCACTAACTGCCACTAGTGGTGCTCTCTCTCACTGCACTAACTGCCACTAGTGGTGCCCTCTCTCACTGCACTAACTGCCACTAGTGGTGCTCTCTCTCACTGCACTAACTGCCACTAGTGGTGCCCTCTCTCACTGCACTAACTGCCACTAGTGGAGCTCTCTCTCACTGCACTAACTGCCACTAGTGGTGCCCTCTCTCACTGCACTAACTGCCACTAGTGGTGCCCTCTCTCACTGCACTAACTGCCACTAGTGGTGCTCTCTCTCACTGCACTAACTGCCACTAGTGGTGCTCTCTCTCACTGCACTAACTGCCACTAGTGGTGCTCTCTCTCACTGCACTAACTGCCACTAGTGGTGCCCTCTCTCACTGCACTAACTGCCACTAGTGGTGCCCTCTCTCACTGCACTAACTGCCACTAGTGGTGCTCTCTCTCACTGCACTAACTGCCACTAGTGGTGCTCTCTCTCACTGCACTAACTGCCACTAGTGGTGCTCTCTCTCACTGCACTAACTGCCACTAGTGGTGCCCTCTCTCACTGCACTAACTGCCACTAGTGGTGCTCTCTCTCACTGCACTAACTGCCACTAGTGGTGCTCTCTCTCACTGCACTAACTGCCACTAGTGGTGCCCTCTCTCACTGCACTAACTGCCACTAGTGGTGCCCTCTCTCACTGCACTAACTGCCACTAGTGGTGCCCTCTCTCACTGCACTAACTGCCACTAGTGGTGCTCTCTCTCACTGCACTAACTGCCACTAGTGGTGCCCTCTCTCACTACACTAACTGCCACTAGTGGTGCCCTCTCTCACTGCACTAACTGCCACTAGTGGTGCCCTCTCTCACTGCACTAACTGCCACTAGTGGTGCTCTCTCTCACTGCACTAACTGCCACTAGTGGTGCTCTCTCTCACTGCACTAACTGCCACTAGTGGTGCCCTCTCTCACTGCACTAACTGCCACTAGCGGTGCTCTCTCTCACTGCACTAACTGCCACTAGTGGTGCTCTCTCTCACTGCACTAACTGCCACTAGTGGTGCTCTCTCTCACTGCACTAACTGCCACTAGTGGTGCTCTCTCTCACTGCACTAACTGCCACTAGTGGTGCTCTCTCTCACTGCACTAACTGCCACTAGTGGTGCCCTCTCTCACTGCACTAACTGCCACTAGTGGTGCTCTCTCTCACTGCACTAACTGCCACTAGTGGTGCCCTCTCTCACTGCACTAACTGCCACTAGTGGTGCCCTCTCTCACTGCACTAACTGCCACTAGTGGTGCCCTCTCTCACTGCACTAACTGCCACTAGTGGTGCTCTCACTGCACTAACTGCCACTAGTGGTGCTCTCTCTCACTGCACTAACTGCCACTAGTGGTGCCCTCTCTCACTGGGCAGTTCCGTCGTGACGGAAGAACTATTCAGACACTTAATTCCTTAATAACATCAAAACAATGGCCCATAAGAAATATTTTATATTCAAGTTATTGTAAGGCCTATTTAAGGTATTTACCATAATAAAAGACTTGTGGTTTTAGTTAGCTATATAGCCAGGAAAAATACATTGAAAGGGTGTGACGGAAGTACGCAGAGAATTGCAATTTTGGATGTTAATGTTCTTTATCTTGAAAATCCTGTGACTTGTGTAAAGTAATAAATCTACATATGGGTAAGATTATTACTTCCTCTAAGAAATTACTTCCTCTAAGAAAGTAAAATTTTCTTTTTCATTTTAAAAATAGCCATTACATATTGTGACGCAAGTACACAATTTGCGTGACGGAAGTACGAGTCCAAATGTATTACATCAAGATTTAAAAACTTTATTATTCAGGTTAAATGATAACTTCAGCTACATAATTGAAACAGATAACAAAACTTAGATAATCTCAGGAAAAAAGAATTGACCACGGTTTCCCATACAGTAGTTTGTACAAGATCTTGTCAACAGGATTAGGCCATTTCCAGTTGTTTGCATAACATTAATCTCAATGTTGTAAGAAATTACCTCACCAGGAAAGTTTTCTCCATCATACTGCACAACAACCCATCCAATGGATAGATTCAGGGTAGTAGTTATGTCCATAAGTTCCTCTTCCGTACTCGAATCCTCCTCGGCAGTTGATTCTTCCTCATCCTCAGCACTTGATTCCTTCTCAGTATCTTCTGAAGGGTCAGATCTCCAATGGTTAATTCAGTTGAATCTGATGTATCTGAAACCATAACTTTATCCCTCCATTTTGATAAAGCAGTGCATCTGATGGGTCTTGGGCACAGGTAACAACACCCTCCCAATGAGCATCCAACTTTTGTTTTGAAACTTCAATCTCTTCCTTGGTAATGAAGTGAACATGTATTGATGGATTGCGTTCCTTGGCAATGCTGGCATACTCCTTTGGTGAGGTGACATGAGCCTGTCCACTTCGAACGTGCCTCCAGACTGCTATCTTAACTGTGCTTCCAAGCCCATCCACAACACCTTTACCATGGGATGTGGCGAAGAAATTCCAAGTTATTTTTAGGTCATGTTCCTCCTCCCACAAGTGCAGATTGGAAAATAGAAATTTCTGTTTAAACTGCGACCCTGCCCCATCGCTGAAAATACTAATTTTTTTGATAGTTGGAAACTTTTCACGGAGCCGCTTAAATATGTCGTTCATGAAAACATACACACTATGTTTTGTATGCGTCAATTCATCAGATACAAAAAAACTTTCCCTTTTTTCTTCTTTTTTGTCTTGATCTGTCTTGACCCATGCATGTCCAGTGAATAAAGTTGCTTGGCCATGGCTCCACTGTGCTGACTGTGTCTCATATTGACTTGCAATAGTTGCATTTTCAGAAAAGTCTACTTGCAAAACAATATTTTCTATGTTGCACTTTGAAATCAAAGCATCCATGTGTGCTGTTTGACTGCGTTTAATGTAACTGTGAATTAAAAATTGCTTTAGCTGTTTTTCAAATTCAGTGCAGGCATCACCTACTGTACCAAAGATGTCAACTTTTTGTACTTTGTCAATATTTTGCCATTGTTGGTACTTTAAATTAGCAGCTGGAGACGTAGGAGTGAAGTCGTCAATAAGACCTATGCAATCATCACATTCAGAGCTCATGCATTCCTTTCTTGATGCATCACATGTGACTTGATTGATAAAGCCACGAAACTCAACTGCTAGTGATGTATGCTCTTCAGAGCAAAAAGAAGAAGGCGAACATTTTCGTGGTACGAACACACGCATACATGATGAGGAGTATGGTCAAACAACTTCACATGTTTGGTACGGGGCTCACAAAATTTGCTCAGTCCAATCTTTGCATCAGGATGTTTTTCGACAAATTTATTGTATACTTCCTTCAAAGACAGTAGTAAGTATCGAGTTTGCTCAGTTCTTTTGGCATTTTGACCATCACTATCTTTCTCACTCATCTTTGCGGCCTGGAACCTGCCATGTAGTGTCATTGGAGCTATAAAATGCCAGAACAAGTTGTTTAGTGTCATCACTGAGTGTATTACTTGAAGAAGCACCAACAACGGTACTGTCAACATTTAGCCCAACTGATTTTGCTAAATTAATCACTATACAGCGCCGTTTATGGGGTGAATCTGGCAGGGATGCTCTTGCTTGTTTAATGGCTTTACCTTAGCTTGATTGGTACCATATGGAGAAGTTAGTGGCTGGCTCATCTCTCCACACTGACTTTGACTCTCTCGATATTTTCTTGTACGTAGCTTTTCTTTCAAATGATGTTCTTCAAGTTCATCAGTAGTCATAGCTGCAAATTTCACTGATTTTCTTCTCCTGTCTTTCTCCAAATATGCCTGGTAAGTTTCACTGCCATTTCGAATTTTAGCTCTTCTATTAGCTTGCCTTTCTTTATTGCTTGCCATAGTGACTCAATAGACACACTAGACTTACTTAGACATGTGCTCTGCTCTAGCTACTTAAATAGTCAAAAATTTAAAATTGGTACAAAAATCAACTTGATCAATTTTCCACCCGCGCGCTTGACCACGTACTAAAATTTTAATGCCTAATGAAAAAGGTCATTGCATAGCCTAGGGCTTCCTCTAGCCACTCGTACCAATTCAAATTTTTGGCACTTAGCAATCTGGAGTTATTCTGGATGACGTTTTTGGGATGTAGGTTTTTGAGGTCCCTCCACTTTAGGTTCTAGTAACTTGCCTATAGATCTATGAAACTATGAAACATATTTTAGTATCAAAAGAGAGCACACAGAGAGACCTATCTTTTGAGCTATATATCAAGTCCATACCATGAAGTTTGCAGAATCTTCGGAGCTCTAAAGTTGTAACCACAAGTTAAAAAAAGAAAAAATTATCGTCTCCCCTTGAACACAAGCAAGCTGAAGCATGTGGCAGTGCACAAACATGAGGCAGGCAGAGGAAGTGTTTTGACAGTGGAGAGAGGCCGTGCAATAAGTTGATAATGACTGTGAAAATATAATGGAATATAAAGCTAAATATAATGGAATATAATGCTAAATATAATGCTAAATATAATGTTAAATATAATGGAATATAATTCTAAATATATGCGAAATATAATGGAATATAATTTTAAATATAATGGAATACAATGCTAAATATAATGCTAAGTATAATAGAATATAATGCTAAATATAATGCTAAATATAATGGAGTATAATGCTAAATATAAGGAATATAATGCTAAATATAAAGGAGTATAATGCTAAATATAATGGCTAAATATAGTACAATACCCACAGAGATCAGAATGCTCACTTGGCTGCCATCAAGCTTAAGTGCACTGTCCCTGCGACATCCATCATTGCCCATGGACAGGTTCCGTTATGAACTGTTGAAAGTTAATGCCGTCCTTACTGGTGTTTAAACACCAAGATCCTTTGCAAGTCCTATATCCCATATCCCGCTTATATTTATTATTATAGTTATCATTATATTTAACATTATATTTATCATTATATTTATTATTATATTTAACGTTATATTTATTATTATATTTAACGTTATATTTATTATTATAGTTTTCATTATATTTATCATTACATTTAATATTATATTTATCATTAAATTTAGCATTATATTCCATAATAAATATGACGATAAATGTAATGTTAAATATAATGTTAAATATAATGATAAATATAATGATAACTATAATAATAAACATAATGATAATGCTAAATATAAAGGAGTATAATGCTAAATATAATGGCTAAATATAGTGGAATATAATGCTAAATTTAATGATAAATATAATATTAAATGTAATGATAAATATAATGAAAACTATAATAATAAATATAACGTTAAATATAATAATAAATATAACGTTAAATATAATAATAAATATAATGATAAATATAATGTTAAATATAATGATAACTATAATAATAAATATAATAATAAATATGACGATAAATATAATGTTAAATATAATGTTAAATATAATATGATAACTATAATAATAAATATAATGATAACTATAAATATAATGATAGATATAATGATAGATATAATGTTAAATATAATGATAAATGTAATGATAAATATAATGATAAATATAATGATAAATATAATGATAACTATAATTATAAATATAATGATAACTAAATATAATGATAACTAAATATAATGATAAATATAATGGATAAATATAATGTTAAATATAATGATAAATATAATAATAAATATAATGATAACTATAATGATAAATATAATGATAACTATAATGATAAATATAATGATGATAAATATAATAATAAATATGTTGATAAATATAATGTTAAATATAATGTTAAATATGCGGCACGAGTGAAAATACCGGCCAATCAGACGAGTGATATTTCACCGTATCAATTCAATAATGTATTTATCATGGGACTGAGGATGCGCAAACCTTTACTGAGCATGCGCATATCGGGTAGGGGTAGGTAATAACAAGTACGCGATATGGTAAAATATCACAGTAGTTCTATTTGTACTATTCTCTATGAGTGGAGTAGATAGCTACATGATAAATATAATGATAAATATAATGATAAATATAATAATAAATATAATGATAACTATAATGAAATGATAACTATAATGATAACTATAATAATAAATATAATGATAACTATAATGAAATGATAACTATAATGATAACTATAATAATAAATATAATGATAAATATAATGATAAATATGTTTAATATAATTAATGATAATAAATATAATGTTAAATATAATGTTAAATATAATGTTAAATATAATAATAAATATAATGATAAATATAATGATAAATATAGTAATAAATATAATAATAACTATAATGATAAATATAATGATAAATAATTTTTATGTTAAATATAATGAATGATATAAATAAATATTGCCCTAGCAATGGCCCTAGCAATGGCCCTACTATGGCCCTAGCTACATGTACATGTATGGCCCTAGCCATATGTACATGTATGGCCCTAGCTATGGCCCAAGCTCTGGTCCTAGCTCTGGCTCTAGCTATGGCTCTAGCTATGGCCCTAGCTCTGGTCCTAGCTATGGCCCTAGCTCTGGTCCTAGCTATGGTCATGGCTCTAGCTATAGCCCTAACTCTGGCCCTAGCTATGGCCCTAGCTATGGCCCTAGCTCTGGTCCTGGCTATGGCTCTAGCTATGGCCCTAGCTCTGGTCCTAGCTCTGGCCCTAGCTATGGCCCTAGCTCTGGTCCTAACTCTGGCCCTAGCTATGGCCCTAGCTCTGGTCATGGCTCTAGCTATAGCCCTAACTATGGCCCTAGCTACATGTATGGTCCAAGCTCTGGTCCTAGCTCTGGCCCTAGCTATGGCCCTAGCTCTTGTCTATGGCCCTAGCTCTGGTCTATGGCCCTAGCTCTGGTCCTAGCTCTGGCCCTAGCTCTGGCCCTAGCTACATGTATGGCCCAAGCTCTGGCCCTAGCTCTGGCCCTAGCTATCTGGTCTATGGCCCTAGCTATGGCCCTAGCTCTGGTCTATGGCCCTAGCTCTGGCCCTAGCTAGGGCCATAGTTCTGGTCCTGGCTTTGGCCATGTCCTTGCCTAATCCGAATTGTGCGGGATATTTTGGTCAGTGTATTATCAACTGTGTACTATGTATGGCCTGCCAATATCTACAGATGGCTCCTCAAGTTCAAGATATCGCTACGTTGATGAGCAAGGTCAAGTACAAAGGTTAGTTAATACAGCCAAACTGCATAGCATTAAGGTCGAGTACAAACATCATTTTAATACAGCTCGACTATATAGGCTGTAGAGTTGACCTCAAAGGTCATTTAAATGTGCATAAGCTGTAAGGTCATGTACAAAGGTTATTTGAACATGTATAGGCTGTAAGGTCAAGTGCAAAGGTAATTTAAACATGTATAGGCTGTAAGGTCAAGTGCAAAGGTCATTTAAATATGTAAGGTCAAGTGCAAAGGTCATTTAAACATGTATAGACAAGTAAGGTCAAGTGCAAAGGTCATTTAAACATGTATAGGCTGTAAGGTCAGGTGCAAAGGTCATTTAAACATGTATAGGCTGTATAAGGTCAAGTGCAAAGGTCATTTAAACATGTATAGTCTGTATGGTCAGGTGCAAAGGTCATTTAAACATGTATATGCTGTAGAAAGGTCAGTTAATATAGCCGAGACTTACTGCCGTAAGGTCAAGTACAAGCATCAGTTAGTATAGCCAGACTAGTTTGTATGCCATAAGGTGAAGTACAAAAGGTCAGTCAATACTGTCAGAATGTACAGCTCTACCGTACAAGAACTTCCACTCGTGAATCTGTTGCCGCCCCTTCTTAGTGTTTCTATGTAATGAAGCCTGTGCCCAAGAGAACCATCACTGTGTTCATTAATGTAACATCAAGTTACACCACATCTACTAATTGAGTTGGTCAGGAAGTTGAACGTCACAGAGGGTGGTCACAGCACGCTGACTGCTCATGTTGCTTGGTCACAGCACGCTGACTGCTTGGTCACAGCACGCCGACTGCTCGTGTTGCTTGGTCACAGCACGCTGACTGCTCGTGTTGCTTGGTCACAGCATGCTGACTGCTCGTGTTGCTTGGTCATAGCACGCTGACTGCTGGTGTTGCTTGGTCACAGCATGCTGACTGCTCGTGTTGCTTGGTCACAGCACGCTGACTGCTCGTGTTGCTTGGTCACAGCACGCTGACTGCTGATGTTGCTTGGTCACAGCATGCTGACTGCTCGTGTTGCTTGGTCACAGGACTGCTCGTGATGCTTGGTCACAGCACGCTGACTGCTCGTGTTGCTTGGTCACAGCACGCTGACTGCTGATGTTGCTTGGTCACAGCATGCTGACTGCTCGTGTTGCTTGGTCACAGCACGCTGACTGCTCGTGTTGCTTGGTCACAGCACGCTGACTGCCCGTGTTGCTTGGTCACAGCACGCTGACTGCTCGTGTTGCTTGGTCACAGCATGCTGACTGCTCGTGTTGCTTGTCATAGCACGCTGACTGCTCGTGTTGCTTGGTCACAGCATGCTGACTGCTCGTGTTGCTTGGTCACAGATGCTGACTGCTCGTGTTGCTTGGTCACAGCACACTGACTGCTCGTGATGCATGGTCACAGCACGCTGACTGCTCGTGTTGCTTAGTCACAGCACACTGACTGCTTGTGTTGCTTGCTGCTCGTGTTGCTTGGTCATAGCACGCTGACTGCTCGTGTTGCTTGGTCACATCACGCTGACTGCTCGTGTTGCTTGGTCACAGCATGTTGACTGCTGGTGTTGCTTGGTCACAGCACGTTGACTGCTGGTGTTGCTTGGTCATAGCACGCTGACTGCTGGTGTTGCTTGGTCACAGCATGTTGACTGCTGGTGTTGCTAGGTCACAGTACGCTGACTGCTGGTGTTGCTTGGTCACAGCACGTTGACTGCTCGTGTTGCTTGGTCACAGCATGCTGACTGCTCGTGTTGCTTGGTCACAGCACGTTGACTGCTGGTGTTGCTTGCTCACAGCAGGTTGACTGCTGGTGTTGCTTGGTCACAGCACGCTGACTGCTGGTGTTGCTTGGTCTCTCGAGTAAAATAATTATTTTCAGCAGAATTCTCTTTCAATTTTTGCTGTTATTGCTAATGAATATCTTATCAGGGTCGAGGGAACAACGCGATATAGAAATACTTCTAATCTCATCAGGGGCGAGGGAACAATGCGATATAGAAATACTTCTAATCTCATCAGGGGTGAAGGAGCAATGCGATATAGAAATACTTCTAATCTCATCAGGGGCGAGGGAACAATGCGATATAGAAATACTTCTAATCTCATCAGGGGTGAAGGAGCAATGCGATATAGAAATACTTCTAATCTCATCAGGGGCGAGGGAATAATGCGATATATGTAGAAATACTTCTAATCTCATCAGGGTCAAGGGAATATTGCGATATATTCACACTCGCTGGAAACACGTGTCACACAATAAATTCACGTGATTCAGATTCGTGATCCGTCTGAATAACAGCATTTATAAGCAATACATCAAACAGATGACGGTGGGCGTGGTTTCATGTGCGCATAGTCTTAAGAGTTGAGACCTAGCAATCGGGTAGCTCCAGCCCTACATCTCCATTGAGGTGCTGATCTACAGGTGTAACATGTGTAGCTAGATTGAAGTGCTGATGTAGGTGTAACATGTGTAGCTAGATTGAAGTGGTGTAACATGTGTAGCTAGATTGAAGTGGTGTAACATGTGTAGCTAGATTGAAGTGGTGTAACGTGTAGCTAGATTGAAGTGCTGATCTAGGTGTAACATGTGTAGCTAGATTGAAGTGGTGTAACATGTGTAGCTAGATTGAAGTGGTGTAACATGTGTAGCTAGATTGAAGTGGTGTAACATGTGTAGCTAGATTGAAGTGGTGTAACGTGTAGCTAGATTGAAGTGCTGTACTAGGTGTAACATGTGTAGCTAGATTGAAGTGCTGATCTAGGTGTAACATGCATGTTTAGCACCTCCTTCATGAGAAACGCACTCCATTTGCTGGCTCAATCATCACTGATGTCTCTCCACAATATTGGGTGGTGTTACAGTTCCATGCGTGCTCTGCAATAACAGACTTCTCATGTTCTCTCCTTCTACATGCATCTTTATGCTCCGTGAATCGGGTCTTCAACCTCTTCCTTGTCTCACCAAATGTTACCTTCCCACGGCTGCGGTGATCCCTATACATGACTGATGTCATCATGGTCTGACCACTTGAGAGCCACTTTGTTTCTGGTTTGTTGTGTTTCTAGTTATAACATTTTGTTTGGTATGAGAATGAGCAGCAACAAAATCCCTCCAGGAAACACCTCCTCTCAAAAGAGAAGGAATTCGGAATGATTCCTGCTGAGGCTAGTGCTTGCGCTGCTTTCCTCCAAAGAAAAAAACCTTTCTAGAAACAGTAGCAAAAGCTAGGAAGCCATTGTTCAAGATTGCAGTTACGATTGTTGGCCAAAAATTAAAAATAATAATTTTTTCTCCCATGCCCGGTCTAACAGGATGTCTACTATTTTAAACCAATCAAGTCGTCTATTGGACATGTGCATATATATGGAGAATAGATATATGTGGAGAATAGATGCCTAATACAAATTCTTCCATTTAATACATATTTTATCCATCACCTGTGGCATTACCTGTGATCATGTTGATCAACTGTTGCATTACCTGTGGTCATGTTGATCACCTGTGGTCATGTTGATCACCTGTTGCATTACCTGTGGTCATGTTGATCACCTGTGGTATTACCTGTGATCATATTGATTATCTGTGGTCATGTTGATTACCTGTGGCATTACCTGTGATCATGTTGATCAACTGTTGCATTACCTGTGGTGTTGATCACTTGTGTCATTACCTGTGGCCATGTTGATCACCTGTGGCCATGTTGATCACCTGTGGCCATGTAGATCACCTGTGGCCATGTTGATCACCTGTGGCATTACCTGTGGCCATGTTGATCACCTGTGGCATTACTTTTGGTCATGTTGATCACCTGTGGCATTACATGTGGTCATGGTGATCACTTGTGGCATTACCTGTGGCCATGTTGATCACCTGTGGCCATGTAGATCACCTGTGGCCATGTAGATCACCTGTGGTCATGTTGATCACCTGTGGCATTATATGTGGTCATGTTGATCACTTGTGGCATTACCTTTGGCCATGTTGATCATCTGTGGCATTACTTATGGTCATGTTGATCACCTGTGGCCATGTTGATCACATGTGGCATTACCTGTGGTCATGTTGATTACCTGCGGTCATGTTGATCACCTGTGGCCATGTTGATCACATGTGGCATTACCTGTGGTCATGTTGATTACCTGTGGCCATGTTGATCACATGTTGCATTACCTGTGGTCATGCTGATCACCTGTGGTCATGTTGATTACATGTGGCCATGTTGATTACCTGTTGCATTACCTGTGGTCATGTTGATCACCTGTGGCATTACCTGTGGTCATGCTGATCACCTGTGGCCATGTTGATTACCTGTTGCATTACCTGTGGTTATGTTGATCACCTGTGGCATTACCTGTGGTCATGTTGATCACCTGTGGCATTACCTGTGGTCATGCTGATCACCTGTGGTCATGTTGATTACCTGTGGCCATGTTGATTACCTGTGG
The DNA here is from genome assembly GCA_028752905.1 of Cladorhizidae sp. MBARI D1340-BT2. Classification (NCBI taxonomy): domain Eukaryota; kingdom Metazoa; phylum Porifera; class Demospongiae; order Poecilosclerida; family Cladorhizidae; species Cladorhizidae sp. MBARI D1340-BT2. Next base: position 58,054,192 of record JAQNBH010000016.1, on the reverse strand, counting down.
CCATGTTGATTACCTGTGGCATTACCTGTGGTTATGTTGATCACCTGTGGTTATGTTGATCACTTGTGGCATTACCTGTGGTCATGTTGATTACCTGTGGCATTACCTGGGGTCATGTTGATCACCTGTGTTCATGTTGATTACCTGTGGTCATGTTGATTACCTGTGGCATTACCTGGGGTCATGTTGATCACCTGTGGTCATGTTGATTACCTGTGGTCATGTTGATTACCTGTGGCATTACCTGGGGTCATGTTGATCACCTGTGGCATTACCTGTGGTTATGTTGATCACTTGTGTCATTACATGTGGTCATGTTGATCACCTGTTGCATTACATGTGGTCATGTTGATCGCATGTGGTCATGTTGATTGCATGTGGTCATGTTGATTGCATGTGGTCATGTTGATTGCATGTGGTCATGTTGATCGCATGTGGTCATGTTGATTGCATGTGGTCATGTTGATCGCATGTGGTCATGTTGATTGCATGTGGTCATGTTGGTCAACTGTGGCCATGTTGAGAGCACTCATTATGACAGTGTCTTCCAAACATGTTGATGGTCAGTAAATTGACACCGACTTCCCATTTCTTTGCTTGCATGTAAATAATGCACAGCATGTGATAGATGCAGTGGACAGCTTTCCCATAGTATGCACAACAGATTACTTATGAATGGTGGACGACTTCATGGCAGGCAAGCTAGTGCTGCGGGAGAGTAGATGATGATGGCCAATGCAACCCTGAGGATGAATATGATGCTTTCTATGCTGGATGATGACAAGTAGAACCCTGGAGATGAGTATGATGGTTCCTATGCTGTGATGATACAAGTAGAACCCTGGAGATGAGTATGATGGTTCCTATGCTGTGATGATACAAGTAGAACCCTGGAGATGAGTATGATGGTTCCTATGCTGTGATGATACAAGTAGAACCCTGGAGATGGGTATGATGGTTCCTATGCTGTGATGATACAAGTAGAACCCTGGAGATGGGTATGATGGTTTCTATGCTGTGATGATACAAGTAGAACCCTGGAGATGGGTATGATGGTTCCTATGCTGTGATGATACAAGTAGAACCCTGGAGATGGGTATGATGGTTCCTATGCTGTGATGATGACAAGTAGAACCTGGAGATGGGTAAGTATTGGTGATTGTCATACTTTCTTTGGCCTCCAGTTGACTGCCTCAGCGAAGGATTAAAGGTAAGCCGGAAATGTTGAGTGTTCTGCGAGCTAAAATTGGCCAAAACCTGTTTCGGATGCTATATGAGCTTTGTCTGGTGACATACTTTGCCTCCCAACATTTAATCTGGCCAAGAATAGTGAGAATGTGACTGCACTCTCTAGCCAGAGGCTACTTGATGCGTGTGTGTATAGTGCATGCATGCGCGCGTATGCTGATGTAGTATGGGGGATTATTTTTGATTACTCTTGCATTAAAAAATTTGTGCAACTATGGAAGGTAAAGACGGTATTTTGTGAAAATATTTTTCATGATATCTTTATTAAACTTGTGCATAGTCTTGTACCACTACTGCATGTGCTGCGTAGTCTTGTACCACTACTATATGTGCTGCATAGTCGTGTACCACTACTATATGTGCTGCATAGTCTTGTACCACTACTGTACGTGCTGCAGATTATCCGGAACTTCTGAAGCTCATAGAAACTTTCAAAAACAACTCCCAAAAGGTTTGCAATGTTATCTTCTAGTCCTTGCCCGTGCTGCATTTATCTGTTGTGTTGTGTATGTGTGTGTGTATGTGTGTGTTGTGTTTATATATTGTGGTGGTCTGTGTGTGTGTGTGTGTGTGTGTGTGTGTGTGTGTGTGTGTGTGTGTGGTCTGTGTGTGTGTAGGATGTGAAGACAGACAGCCATCTGCTTCTGCTCGACTTCCTCAAGTGTGGAGTGTTGGAGAAGAAAAAGGAGCTGCAAGCTGTGGAGGCTCAGTATGCAGCCATTAGCTCAGACTTAGAGGCTATCGAGGCAAGTCTGCGACCTTTCTCCTTCCTGTCATAAATATAGCAACCTCTATTTCGTCGTGTGTGTGAATGAGTGTGCTGTGTTTGTGCTGCAAAGACAGCACATGCACACATATGCATACCACACTCACCCACACACCACATATATATATGTGTGTGCATATTGTTTTTGAGATTGCTATGTGATTGTGCATGTGTGTGTGTGTGTGTGTGTGTGTGTTGCATGTATGTTGATTGTGTGTGTGTATGGTGCATGGTTATGTGTGGCGTGTGTGTTCAGGAGAAGAATCATGCTGAAGTCAGTGCTAACCATGAACTGTTGGAGAAGAAGAAGATGAGAGTGCACTCAAACTTCACTGAGCTCATGAATGACTATGTCAGCATGCGCTTGCCACTAGTGGGCCAGGTGGAGGAGTCCGGCCTGGAGGTCTTCTCCACAGCTCTGGAGCGCTTCACTTCCTACTCTGATTGGCAAGAGTTATCCTCACTTACTTATGGAGACAAGACGGCCCCTTACAGCATCGTGTCCAGCATAGAGTTTGACAAAGATGGAGAAGTGTTTGCTGTTGCTGGAGTCACCAAGAAAATCAAGGCACTAGTTACAACATTACATGTTATACTAACTATACAGTTAAGAAAGTTAAGGCACTAGTTACAACATTACATGTCATACTAACTATACAGTTAAGAAAGTCATGGCACTAGTTACAACATTACATGTCATACTAACTATACAGTTAAGAAAGTTAAGGCACTAGTTACAACATTACATGTCATACTAACTATACAGTTAAGAAAGTTAAGGCACCAGTTACATTACATGTCATACTAACTATACAGTTAAGAAAGTTAAGGCACTAGTTACAACATTACATGTCATACTAACTATACAGTTAAGAAAGTTAAGGCACTTAGTTACAACATTACATGTCATACTAACTATACAGTTAAGAAAGTTAAGGCACTAGTTACAACATTACATGTCATACTAACTATACAGTTAAGAAAGTTAAGGCACTAGTTACAACATACATGTCATACTAACTATACAGTTAAGAAAGTTAAGGTACTAGTTACAACATACATGTCATACTAACTATACAGTTAAGAAAGTTAAGGCACTAGTTACAACATACATGTCATACTAACTATACAGTTAAGAAAGTTCAGGCACTAGTTACAACATACATGTCATACGTAACTATACAGTTAAGAAAGTTAAGGCACTAGTTACAACATTACATGTCATACTAACTATACAGTTAAGAAAGTTAAGGCACTAGTTACAACATTACATGTCATACTAACTATACAGTTAAGAAAGTTCAGGCACTAGTTACAACATTACATGTCATACTAACTATACAGTTAAGAAAGTTAAGGCACTAGTTACAACATACATGTCATACGTAACTATACAGTGTTAATGGCTGGCCTAGTAATGTTATGGGCTGCTGTGCATACTAGTTGAGAGCACAAACTCAATACCACACAACTCATCAACACCACACTAAACTCATCAACACCACACTAAACTCATCAACACCACACTAAACTCATCAACACCACACTAAACTCATCAACACCACACTAAACTCATCAATACCACACTAAACTCATCAACACCACACTAAACTCATCAACACCACACAACTCATCAACACCACACTAAACTCATCAACACCACACTAAACTCATCAACATCACACTAAACTCATCAACATCACACTAAACTCATCAACACCACACTAAACTCATCAACACCACACTAAACTCATCAACACCACACAACTCATCAACACCACACTAAACTCATCAACACCACACTAAACTCATCAACATCACACTAAACTCATCAACATCACACTAAACTCATCAACACCACACTAAACTCATCAACACCACACTAAACTCATCAACATCACACTAAACTCATCAACATCACACTAAACTCATCAACACCACACTAAACTCATCAACACCACACTAAACTCATCAACACCACACTAAACTCATCAACACCACACTAAACTCATCAACATCACACTAAAATCATCAACACCACACTCAACTCATCAACACCACACTAAACTCAACACCACACTAAACTCAACAACACCACACTAAACTCATCAACACCACACTAAACTCATCAACACCACACTAAACTCATCAACACCACACTAAACTCATCAACACCACACTAAACTCATCAACACCACACTAAACTCATCAACACCACACACTCATCAACACCACACTAAACTCATCAACACCACACTAAGCCCATCAACACCACACTAAACTCATCAACACCACACTAAACTCATCAACACCACACTAAACTCATCAACATCACACTAAATTCATCAACATCACACTAAACTCATCAACACCACACTAAACTCATCAACACCACACTAAACTCATCAACACCACACTAAACTCATCAACACCACACTAAACTCATCAACATCACACTAAACTCATCAACACCACACTAAACTCATCAACACCACACTAAACTCATCAACACCACACTAAACTCATCAACACCACACTAAACTCATCAACACCACACTAAACTCATCAACACCACACTAAACTCATCAACACCACACTAAACTCATCAACACCACACTACTCATCAACACCACACTAAACTCATCAACACCACACTAAACTCATCAACACCACACTAAACTCATCAACACCACACTAAACTCATCAACACCACACTAAACTCATCAACACCACTAAACTCATCAACACCACACTAAACTCATCAACACCACACAACTCATCAACACCACACAACTCATCAACACGATACTAAACTCATCAACACCACACTAAACTCATCAACACCACACTAAACTCATCAACACCACACTAAACTCAACACCACACTAAACTCATCAACACCACACTAAACTCATCAACACCACACTAAACTCATCAACACCACACTAAACTCATTAACACCCACTAAACTCATCAACACCACACTAAACTCATCAACACCACACTAAACTCAACACCACACTAAACTCATCAACATACTCGAGCACTTCAACTTACAAGTCTTCACTATATACGTGGACCACAGGAGGTGTGTTCGTGTGACTTTGTCATCTACCATTCCTTCTGAGTCAGCTTGGAGAGATGCGAAGAGCTCGTCATCTCTTCATGGCGGCATTGTCTGGTTGGATTTCTCACTGACAAGAGCAGCTGCTGTACTGATTGCCACCAGCCAGTGGTGGATGGCATCGTATGAGCCTCTGCCTTCATAGAAATATAACATAGGCTTATGAATACAACTTCTGAAGTGACTGGTGGTCACTGCACTGACTATGCTCCTCAGAGGAATATCTCTCACTCGTTGGCCTGTAGATTCATACTTGCTATATTCATGACTGCATAATAGTGCATGCACATTGCAATGTAACTTCAGCTCGAAATTGAGGGCATTCTCGATCAAAAATAATACAAGATGTGCCATCTACTTGAGGTTGTGTGGTCGAGGGTGTGACCTATTGTATTATTCACTCCCCCCTTAATTATATAGTAATAAGTACCATTATTCACTGGCCCCACTGCCCTCGTAATTATATGGTAATAAGTATGCCATTATTCACTGCCCTCATAATTATATAGTAATAAGTATGCCATTATTCACTGCCCCCGTAATTATATAGTAATAAGTATGCCATTATTTACTGCCCCCTTAATTATATAGTAATAAGTACCATTATTCACTGCCCCCATAATTATATGGTAATAAGTACCATTATTCACTGTCCCCGTAATTATATAGTAATAAGTATGCCATTATTCACTGCCCCCGTAATTATATAGTAATAAGTATGTAATAAGTATGCCATTATTCACTGCCCCCTTAATTATATAGTAATATAGTAATAAGTATTAATAAGTATGCCATTATTCACTGCCCCCTTAATAGTAATAAGTATGTCGTTATTCACTGCCCCCATAATTATATAGTATTAAGTATGTCATTATTAACTGACCCCTTAATTATATAGTATTAAGTATGTCATTATTAACTGCACCCTTAATTATATAGTATTAAATGTTATATAGTATTAAATTTATATAGTATTAAATGTCATTATTAACTGCACACTTAAATTAAGGGAGGCTTTTACCATTTCTGGGGTGGTCGACACAACTTGTCATAACTTTTTTATTTATTTCTCAATGCAAGTGAAATTTTATCAAGATGCAGTGTATTGAATGTGCTTTCTTTTGATATGCTCAGATTTTGCATATCTACTACCTAGGTGAAGTTATGGATCCCACCTCAGTATCAGGGGCAAATATTCTAACTCATGGCCACTTAGTCCTAACCACTTCCCACTTAGGAAGTGCTTAGAGTGATCATAGAAGTAAAAAGTGAATGGCTAAAAATATCATTAGCACAACAACTGAATTTTAAGAGAGGTCAACCTGAAGTTCTAAACATGGTATGTATATCCATATGTATACCTTCACCATGGATGGACTTAAACATGTTTTAATCATTCACTTTTTAGAGCAGGGAAAGGGCTTTCAAATGATATATTAAAATCTTGTATACATTAAAAAATGAGCAAGTTAGAATATCTCCAGATTCGGAAACAGTGATTTTCAGAAGCCATGAAAAGTGGGTGTGTTTTGGGGGGGTATTTTTTTGGTAAAAATCGAAATGATGACGATTGCCTGACAGGATGCGCAGATCATGTGATGACAGCACAGGGCTGCGTGGTAACTATGGTATATAATTGGAAGGTTACTGAGAGCTTCATTTAGAGTCCTTTTCCAGACTTCTATCATGAACGGTTAGGGAGATACGCTTACCTTTGGCAGGATCGCCGTCTTCAAGATTCAAACAGTATTTCTTGATAATGTGAAATAGAATGCACAAAAAGGTGCATAATTTCATAATGAAGCATTGAAATACTCTGAAACTTGAAACATAACAACTATATACATGCATCAAGGTATAGAACAGAGCAATAAAAATTAAAAAATTAAATCATAAAAAAAATGGTAAAAGCCTCCCTTAACTGCACACTTAATTATGTAGTATTAAATATGTCATTATTAACTGCATCCTTAATTATATAATAATATATATGTCATTCACTGCCCCCTTAATTATATAGTATTAAGGGGGGGCTAGGGGTACTTTAAAAAAAAAATTAATCTCAAATACAACTGATCATAACTTTTTTGTTTCTACTCCTATGAACATAATTTTGCTATCAAAAGATAGCCCACTTGTCATGCTTTCAAATGATATGCATAATGATATACTTTCTATTGGTCCTCCTTCAAGGTAACTCAAAGAAGCAAGCACCATTGAAGAAGATGCCGCCCACTCCCCACCCTTACTAGTATTTTGTATTGGCTTGTATTTGCTTCAGTGGCTAGAGTATGCATAGTGCTACAAATTGAATGGTTTAGAATCTTTTTTAAAAAAATCCACTAGTTATGGCGAGTACAAATGTAAAATTTTACCTTAGATCATCATTAGATCATCAATAACTTCACAAAAGAGGCAATGAATTTTTTTTGAAACCATTCAATTTGTTGAGTAAAGACAGAGCTACATAATGGTATAAAATGTTAGACATAAAAAAATTATTCGAATGAGTTATTGTGGGCGGGAGGCAAGGAGTCAACATTTTTGACCAAAAAAAGTTATGGCAATGTAAACATTGAAGTTTGGGTTTGCACTGACAGCTGCATTCTCCCCCCCCCTTTTTAACTTGTGTTTACAACTTTAGAGCTCCGTAGATTCTGCAAACTTCATTGTATGGACTTGATATATAGCTCAAAAGATAGGTCTCTCTGTGTGCTCTCTTTTGATACTAAAATATGTTTCATAGGATAATTATAGGCAAGTTACTAGAGCCTAAAGAGGAGGGACCTCAAAAACCTGCATCCCAAAGTCCCCATCCAGAATAACTCCAGATTGCTAAGTGCAAAAAAATTGAAATTGGTGCGAGTGGCTAGAGGAAGCCCGCCTCTATGCAAACACCTTTTTGATTAGGCGTTAAAAATTTATTACCTGGTCAAGCGTGTGGGTGGAAAATTGAAGGTGTTGCTTTTACAACGCCTTCAATTTTCTACCCGGCGCTTGACCAGGTAATAAATTTTTAACGCCTAATCAAAAAGGTGATTGCATAGAGGCGGGCTTCCTCTAGCCACTCGTACCATTTTTATTTTTTTGGCACTTAGCAATCTGGAGTTATCTTGGCAGAGGTCGAGGCATTCTAGCTTTTGAGGTCTCTCCGCTTTGGAGTCTAGTAACTTGCCTATAGTTATACCTATGAAACATATTGTAGTATCAAAAGAGAGCACACAGAGAGACCTATCTTTTGAGCTATATATCAAGTCCATACCATGAAGTTTACAGAATCTATGGAGCTCTAAAGTGGTAACCATAAGAAAAAAAGGGGGGAAATGCTTGTCCCCACTGAATTCAGGTAGGCTTCTTGATCGCCTTCCTGGGGGGATGGTGTGTGCAAAAGCCACTGTAAGTCCAGAATAGAGCATCCAAATCTTCTGTAACTTGGAATCCACCTTTCCAGTATGTTGAAGCATAGTTGGGTGAGATAAAAAAATAGTAAAAAAAATAAAAAAATTAAATTTAAATCCGACCCCTAGCACCCCCTTAAGTATGTTGTTATATAGTATTAAATTTATATAGTATCAAATGTTATTATTAACTGCACACTTAATTATGTAGTATTAAATATGTCATTATTAACTGCATCCTTAATTATATAATAATATATATGTCATTCACTGCCCCCTTAATTATATAGTATTATAATTATATAGTATTAAGTATGCCATTATTCACTGCCCCTTAATTATATATTATTAAATGTTATTATTAACTGCACACTTAATTATGTAGTATTAAATGTCATTATTAAATGCATCCTTAATTATATAATAATATATATGTCATTATTCACTGCCCCTTAATTATATAGTATTGAGTATGTCATTATTCACTGCCCCTTAATTATATATTATTAGGTGTGTCATTATTAACTGCCCACATGCACAAGAACAACTATTGTATTAGGTGCATATCTGTTAAGGAATGTGATTCACCATTATGTCCATGACCAGGTGTATGATCCTCTAACATTTAAAAAACAATCCGACTTCTTTACATAATTTAAGAAGTAAAGGGTCATTGAACGGGATGTGGAGTTCACATATCAGTAGCAGCCCATCCAGTGAGTTCTATATCATTTTTTGTATGTATGTGTGTTTTATGTGTGGGCAGCAAGTGATACTAAACAGAGACAGACATGTAGAAGATTATTGCAAGCAAGTTATGTGTGGGCAGCAAGTGATACTTACATAGAGACAGACATGTAGAAGATTATTGCAAGCAAGTTATATGTGGGCAGCAAGTGATACTTACATAGAGACAGACATGTAGAAGATTATTGCAAGCAAGTTATATGTGGGCAGCAAGTGATACTAAACAGAGACGGGATGAGGAAGATTCCTTTTATTGTTTGTTTTTTGCGTACCAGTTGACTACTTTAGAGAAGGCTTCATGGCACGCTTGGAGTCATGTTGGATCTACTATAAGTTACCATTGAGGCAGCTAAGAGGCTGCTCATGTGATGGAGTATCAGTGTTGAGTTTGGAGGGTTCTTTGCCTGCTCATGTGATGGAGTATCAGTGTTGAGTTTGGAGGGTTGTTTGCCGACAAGAAGCTGCTCATGTGATGGAGTATCAGTGTTGAGTTTGGAGGGTTCTAACAAGAAGCTGCTCATGTGATGGAGTATCAGTGTTGAGTTTGGAGGGTTGTATGCTAACAAGAAGCTGCTCATGTGATGGAGTATCAGTGTTGAGTTTGGAGGGTTGTTTGCCAACAAGAAGCTGCTCATGTGATGGAGTATCAGTGTTGAGTTTGGAGGGTTGTATGCTAACAAGAAGCTGCTCATGTGATGGAGTATCAGTGTTGAGTTTGGAGGGTTCTAACAAGAAGCTGCTCATGTGATGGAGTATCAGTGTTGAGTTTGGAGGGTTGTTTGCCAACAAGAAGCTGCTCATGTGATGGAGTATCAGTGTTGAGTTTGGAGGGTTCTAACAAGAGGCTGCTCATGTGATGGAGTATCAGTGTTGAGTTTGGAGGGTTGTTTGCCAACAAGAAGCTGCTCATGTGATGGAGTATCAGTGTTGAGTTTGGAGGGTTGTTTGCCAACAAGAAGCTGCTCATGTGATGGAGTATCAGTGTTGAGTTTGGAGGGTTGTATGCTAACAAGAAGCTGCTCATGTGATGGAGTATCAGTGTTGAGTTTGGAGGGTTCTAACAAGAAGCTGCTCATGTGATGGAGTATCAGTGTTGAGTTTGGAGGGTGTTTGCCAACAAGAAGCTGCTCATGTGATGGAGTATCAGTGTTGAGTTTGGAGCCAACAAGAGGCTGCTCATGTGATGGAGTATCAGTGTTGAGTTTGGAGGGTTCTAACAAGAAGCTGCTCATGTGATGGAGTATCAGTGTTGAGTTTGGAGGGTTCTAACAAGAAGCTGCTCATGTGATGGAGTATCAGTGTTGAGTTTGGAGGGTTGTTTGCCAACAAGAGGCTGCTCATGTGATGGAGTATCAGTGTTGAGTTTGGAGAGTTGTTTCAACAAGAAGCTGCTCATGTGATGGAGTATCAGTGTTGAGTTTGGAGGGTTGTTTGCCAACAAGAAGCTGCTCATGTGATGGAGTATCAGTGTTGAGTTTGGAGGGTTGTTTGCCAACAAGAAGCTGCTCATGTGATGGAGTATCAGTGTTGAGTTTGGAGAGTTGTTTGCCAACAAGAAGCTGCTCATGTGATGGAGTATCAGTGTTGAGTTTGGAGGGTTGTTTGCCAACAAGAAGCTGCTCATGTGATGGAGTATCAGTGTTGAGTTTGGAGGGTTCTTTGCCAACAAGAAGCTGCTCATGTTTTGAGCATTTTCATGTCGTCATTTACAAACTTTTTTAAAATCTTTGTTTTTAAGCGGGTAGAAAACCATAAATAATAAGTGTTTGGGAACATATTTTTCTCCAGTTTACTAAGTGCTAGAGAGCTGAAATTAGCACCAGTGGCTAGAGGAAGCCCGACTCTACACAACAACTTCTTTCATTAGTACATGGTCAAGCTTGCGGTTAGAAAATAAATTTTAAGGAATTTTAACGAATTCATTTATTATTATTTTGTGGGAGTGGCTAGCACTGCCTATAATGATTGGTTGGACCCCTATGTACAATGTATTTAAAAAGGCAGACAAATAGAAAGTTGATAACTCTGCCAGAGCTCAGCAGCTTCCTAGTATCCTAAATTGTGAGCATGCCCAGTTTGAGCATGCCATAGCCTTCATGTAGGTAGTAAATCAGCCGTCTAAAAATAACGTTAAAACTATGCAACTGAGAGGGTTTTTTCTCAACATACCAACAAATTGCAGAACAACTTAATTGTTCTCACCATCAGAAACACCCAAATTCCGTTCCACATTAGAATCTATCACCAACAGAGTTTCCACCCAGGCATTTTTACCACCAACATACATCCAGCCTAAATCTGCCAGGCCAAGCTGGGACCTTGGCTAGTACAGTACATGTAAATCTGCCAGGCCCAGCTGGGACCTTGGCTAGTACATGTAAATCTGCCAGGCCTAGCTGGGACCTTGGCTAGTACATGTAAATCTGCCAGGTCCAGCTGGGACCTTGGCTAGTACATGTAAATCTGCCAAGCCAAAGACTTCAGTTTCTACTTATTGCCGTATGAAAGAAGAAAATAAACAGAACAGCATGTCCACATCTGTAGGACTAGGTGCACCTCACTGGTGTCAGTAAGAACAGCATGTCCACACCTGTAGGACTAGGTGCACCTCACTGGTGTCAGTAAGAACAGCATGTCCACACCTGTAGGACTAGGTGCACTTCACTGGTGTCAGTAAGAACAGCATGTCCACACCTGTAGGACTAGGTGCACTTCACTGGTGTCAGTAAGAACAGCATGTCCACACCTGTAGGACTAGGTGCACTTCACTGGTGTCAGTAAGAACAGCATGTCCACACCTGTAGGACTAGGTGCACTTCACTGGTGTCAGTAAGAACAGCATGTCCACACCTGTAGGACTAGGTGCACTTCACTGGTGTCAGTAAGAACAGCATGTCCACACCTGTAGGACTAGGTGCACTTCACTGGTGTCAGTAAGAACAGCATGTCCACACCTGTAGGACTAGGTGCACTTCACTGGTGTCAGTAAGAACAGCATGTCCACACCTGTAGGACTAGGTGCACTTCACTGGTGTCAGTAAGAACAGCATGTCCACAACTGTAGGACTAGGTGCACCTCACTGGTGTCAGTAAGAACAGCATGTCCACACCTGTAGGACTAGGTGCACTTCACTGGTGTCAGTAAGAACAGCATGTCCACACCTGTAGGACTAGGTGCACTTCACTGGTGTCAGTAAGAACAGCATGTCCACACCTGTAGGACTAGGTGCACTTCACTGGTGTCAGTAAGAACAGCATGTCCACACCTGTAGGACTAGGTGCACTTCACTGGTGTCAGTAAGAACAGCATGTCCACACCTGTAGGACTAGGTGCACTTCACTGGTGTCAGTAAGAACAGCATGTCCACACCTGTAGGACTAGGTGCACTTCACTGGTGTCAGTAAGAACAGCATGTCCACACCTGTAGGACTAGGTGCACCTCACTGGTGTCAGTAGCTGCGAGATATTTACATATATATTGCAGGACAGATTTGTAAATGAGTGCAATTGTGGCTTGCACTGCCTTGTGGGGGAGGGCTAGGTGTGTGTGTTAGAGAATGGTAGTGGGTAAGTGGGTGTTCTCAGGGAAAATAGGAGAGGAATATAATGAAGACTATTATAATTCACGACTAGACTGGCTCTGCCTGGGTCCTTGGCTGGCTCCCTTAAATAGGCTGCCAGCCAGAGGACCATTCAGGACCTTCAGTCTGGGTGCTTCCTAATTACCCTGAATCTAGTTCTATCCATATTAAGTTGTGTTCTTAAGAGTTGTGTGGGACCACTATATGGATGGGGATCACTGACAGTGTGTATGTGTGTGCAGTGTGTATGTGGGTGTGTCAGGTGGCAGCAATTAGTTAATCCCACACAGCCAGGGTATGTGCTAGGTGGCAGCAATTAGTTAATCCCACACAGCCAGGGTGTGTGCCAGGTGGCAGCAATTAGTTAAGCCCACACAGCCAGGGTGTGTGCCAGGTGGCAGCAATTAGTTAATCTCACACAGCCAGGGTGTGTCCCAAGTGGCAGCAATTAGTTAATACACAGCCAGGGTGTGTGCTAGGTAGCAATTAGTTAATCTCACACAGCCAGGGTGTGTGCCAGGTGGCAGCAATTAGTTAATCCCACACAGCTGGGGTGTGTGCCAGGTGGCAGCAATTAGTTAATCTCACACAGCCAGGGTGTGTGCCAGGTGGCAGCAATTAGTTAATCTCACACAGCCAGGGTGTGTGCCAGGTGGCAGCAATTAGTTAATCCCACAGCTGGGGTGTGTGGAGGTGGGCAGCAATTAGTTAATCTCACACAGCCAGGGTGTGTGCCAGGTGGCAGCAATTAGTTAATCTCACACAGCCAGGGTGTGTGCGAGGTGGGCAGCAATTAGTTAATCCCACACAGCCAGGATGTGTGCCAGGTGGCAGCAATTAGTTAATCCCACACAGCTGGGGTGTGTGGAGGTGGGCAGCAATTAGTTAATCCCACACAGCCAGGGTGTGTGCGAGGTGGCAGCAATTAGTTAATCTCACACAGCCAGGGTGTGTGCCAGGTGGCAGCAATTAGTTAATCTCACACAGCCAGGGTGTGTCCCAAGTGGCAGCAATTAGTTAATACACAGCCAGGGTGTGTGCTAGGTAGCAATTAGTTAATCCCACACAGCCAGTGTGTGTGCTAGGTGGCAGCAATTAGTTAATCCCACACAGCCAGGGTGTGTGCCAGGTGGCAGCAATTAGTTAATCCCACACAGCCAGGGTGTGTGCGAGGTGGCAGCAATTAGTTAATCCCACACAGCCAGGGAGTGTGCCAGGTGGCAGCAATTAGTTAATCTCACAGCTGGGGTGTGTGCTAGGTGGCAGAAATTAGTTAATCTCACACAGCCAGTGTGTGTGCCAGGTGGCAGCAATTAGTTAATCTCACAGCTGGGGTGTGTGCTAGGTGGCAGAAATTAGTTAATCTCACACAGCCAGGGTGTGTGCCAGGTGGCAGCAATTAGTTAATCTCACACAGCCAGGGTGTGTCCCAAGTGGCAGCAATTAGTTAATACACAGCCAGGGTGTGTGCTAGGTAGCAATTAGTTAATCTCACACAGCCAGGGTGTGTGCCAGGTGGCAGCAATTAGTTAATCTCACACAGCCAGTGTGTGTGCTAGGTGGCAGCAATTAGTTAATCTCACACAGCTGGGGTGTGTGCCAGGTGGTAGCAATTAGTTAATCTCACACAGCCAGGGTGTGTGCCAGGTGGCAGCAATTAGTTAATCCCACACAGCTGGGGTGTGTGCCAGGTGGCAGCAATTAGTTAATCCCACACAGCTGGGGTGTGTGCCAGGTGGCAGCAATTAGTTAATCCCACACAGCTGGGGTGTGTGCTAGGTGGCAGCAATTAGTTAATCCCACACAGCTGGGGTGTGTGCTAGGTGGCAGCAATTAGTTAATCCCACACAGCCAGGGTGTGTGCCAAGTGGCAGCAATTAGTTAATCCCACACAGCCAGTGTGTGTGCTAGGTGGCAGCAATTAGTTAATCTCACACAGCCAGGGTGTGTGCCAGGTGGCAGCAATTAGTTAATCTCACACAGCCAGGGTGTGTGCCAGGTGGCAGCAATTAGTTAATCTCACACAGCTGGGGTGTGTGCCAGGTGGCAGCAATTAGTTAATCTCACAGCTGGGGTGTGTGCCAGGTGGCAGCAATTAGTTAATCTCACACAGCTGGGGTGTGTGCCAGGTGGCAGCAATTAGTTAATTTCACTTGTTTTCTATGACATGAAGAATTGTGCCTAAATAAAGCACAGCACTGTATTCGGCAGGACTCGATTGCCTTTCAAGTGTACCCTATTGACCTATTGACATGTGCTGTTAATGTTGTGTTGTATATGTCATCAGGTTTTCCTGTATGCCACCATCTTGAAGAGCATGTGCTGTTAATGTTGTGTTGTATATGTCATCAGGTTTTCCTGTATGCCACCATCTTGAAGAGCATGTGCTGTTAATGTTGTGTTGTATATGTCATCAGGTTTTCCTGTATGCCACCATCTTGAAGAGCATGACTTGTGCTGTTAATGTTGTGTTGTATATGTCATCAGGTTTTCCTGTATGCCACCATCTTGAAGAGCATGTGCTGTTAATGTTGTGTTGTATATGTCATCAGGTTTTCCTGTATTCCACCATCTTGAAGAGCATGGGTTTTTATAACCACTTTCCTTCTTATGAGATGGAGTGCGAGGCCAAACTAAGGTGTGTCCATTATGAACAGGTTGGCTTGTGTTGTGTCTGCTATGAACAGGTTGGCTATGTATGCAGTGGCCTCACGAAGCAGTGTGTAGTGTTACATGGTCTATAAGTTATCCAGTCATTTCTCATGATTTGATTATCCTGCCTCTGGTCCGTATTTGGTCAGTACCTCTAGCCCATATTTGGTCAGTACCTCTAGCCCATATTTGGTCAGTACCTCTGGTCCATATTCAGTCAGTGCCTCTAGCCCATATTTGGTCAGTACCTCTGGTCCGTATTTGGTCAGTACCTCTGGTCCGTATTTGGTCAGTGCCTCTAGCCCATATTTGGTCGGTGCCTCTGCTCCGTATTTTGTCAGTTATGCATGCACGAGGTGCCTGCGTGCCAAGGATATATTGAGGTGCGGGCCATTTTGCAATGGCTTGGCGCACTGTTTGTAGCAGTGCATATGTATTGTGATAGGGTGATAAATACATAGGCTCAGTTTATTGTGAGATACAGACTGTCCTGAGCCACATAGCCTGAACATGGCTCACTGCATGTGCGCCTCGCCAGCCCATATGCCACCCAACCTCTCCTATTAACTATTGGTAGAATCTATGCTTGTAACTATGTACATATGTGTGTGTGTGTGTTTGTATGCGTGTGTGTGTGTCCTGCTGGTATGTGTAGCTCTGTCTGCTTCAACCCGTACCACAAGGCCACACTAGCATCAGCGGACTACGAGGGCTGTGTGAGCGTGTGGGACATCAACGTGGGCTCCAAGAAAGCCTCTCACCATGAGCACAACAAGCGAGTCTGGTCTGTGGTCTACAACTCTACAGAGCCCACCCTCTATGCTTCTGGCTCTGATGACAGTACAGGTAGGAATGCTCACCATTAGTATGGCAGTACAGGTAGGACTACAGACCAACTAGCATGGCAGTACAGGTAGGACTACATACCAACTAGCATGGCAGTACAGTAGGACTACAGACCAACTAGCATGGCAGTACAGGTAGGACTACACACCAACTAGCATGGCAGTACAGATAGGACTACACACCAACTAGCATGGCAGTACAGGTAGACTACACACCAACTAGCATGGCAGTACAGGTAGGAGGACTACACACCAACTAGCATGGCAGTACAGGTAGGACTACACACCAACTAGCATGGCAGTACAGGTAGGACTACACACCAACTAGCATGGCAGTACAGGTAGGACTACACACCAACTAGCATGGCAGTACAGGTAGGACTACACACCAACTAGCATGGCAGTACAGGTAGGACTACATACCTACTAGCATGGCAGTACAGGTAGGACTACACACCAACTAGCATGGCAGTACAGGTAGGACTACACACCAACTAGCATGGCAGTACAGGTAGGACTACACACCAACTAGCATGGCAGTACAGGTAGGACTACACACCAACTAGCATGGCAGTACAGGTAGGACTACACACCAACTAGCATGGCAATACAGGTAGGACTACACACCAACTAGCATGGCAGTACAGGTAGGACTACACACCAACTAGCATGGCAGTACAGGTAGACTACACACCAACTAGCATGGCAGTACAGGTAGGAGGACTACACACCAACTAGCATGGCAGTACAGGTAGGACTACACACCAACTAGCATGGCAGTACAGGTAGGACTACACACCAACTAGCATGGCAGTACAGGTAGGACTACACACCAACTAGCATGGCAGTACAGGTAGGACTACACACCAACTAGCATGGCAGTACAGGTAGGACTACATACCTACTAGCATGGCAGTACAGGTAGGACTACACACCAACTAGCATGGCAGTACAGGTAGGACTACACACCAACTAGCATGGCAGTACAGGTAGGACTACACACCAACTAGCATGGCAGTACAGGTAGGACTACACACCAACTAGCATGGCAGTACAGGTAGGACTACACACCAACTAGCATGGCAATACAGGTAGGACTACACACCAACTAGCATGGCAGTACAGGTAGGGACTAGCATGGCAGTACAGGTAGGACTACACACCAACTAGCATGGCAGTACAGGTAGGGACTACACACCAACTAGCATGGCAGTACAGGTAGGACTACACACCAACTAGCATGGCAGTACAGGCAGGACTACACACCAACTAGCATGGCAGCACAGGTAGGACTACATACCAACTAGCATGGCAGTACAGGTAGGACTACACACCAACTAGCATTTCTGCTCTTCATATTACTAATTAGAGAGTGTGGTAGAGAATTCCTCTAGTGGGCATGGTAGCACACACCCTCAGTGGGTGTGGTCAAACTCCCTAAGTGGGTGTGGTAGCTCTCACTCAATGTGTGTGGTGAACCACCCTCACAAGGTGTACAAGGTGTGGAACAAGCAGGTATGGTAGCACTTCCTCAATGGGTGTAGTTATACTCTCTCTATGTGTTTGGGAGTACCTCACAAGATGTGGAGACACTACCTCAGAGGGTGTGGTGGCCCTACCTCAGAGGGTGTGGTGGCACTACCTCACAGGGTGTGGAGACACTACCTCACAAGATGTGGAGACACTACCTCAGAGGGTGTGGTGGCACTACCTCACAGGGTGTGGAGACACTACCTCAGAGGGTGTGGTGGCCCTACCTCACAGGGTGTGGTGGCCCTACCTCAGAGGGTGTGGTGGCACTACCTCAGAGGGTGTGGTGGCACTACCTCACAGGGTGTGGTGGCACTACCTCAGAGGGTGTGGTGGCCCTACCTCAGAGGGTGTGGTGGCACTACCTCAGAGGGTGTGGTGGCCCTACCTCAGAGGGTGTGGTGGCACTACCTCAGAGGGTGTGGTGGCACTACCTCACAGGGTGTGGTGGCCCTACCTCAGAGGGTGTGGTGGCACTACCTCACAGGGTGTGGTGGCACTACCTCAGAGGGTGTGGTGGCACTACCTCAGAGGGTGTGGTGACACTACCTCAGAGGGTGTGGTGGCACTACCTCAGAGGGTGCGGTGGCACTACCTCAGAGGGTGCGGTGGCACTACCTCAGAGGGTGTGGTGGCACTACCTCACAGGGTGTGGTGGCACTACCTCAGAGGGTGTGGTGGCCCTACCTCAGAGGGTGTGGTGGCACTACCTCAGAGGGTGTGGTGGCACTACCTCAGAGGGTGTGGTGGCCCTACCTCAGAGGGTGTGGTGGCACTACCTCAGAGGGTGTGGTGGCACTACCTCAGAGGGTGTGGTGGCCCTACCTCACAGGGTGTGGTGACACTACCTCACAGGGTGTGGTGGCACTACCTCACAGGGTGTGGTGGCACTACCTCAGAGGGTGTGGTGGCACTACCTCACAGGGTGTGGTGGCACTACCTCAGAGGGTGTGGTGGCACTACCTCACAGGGTGTGGTGGCACTACCTCAGAGGGTGTGGTGGCACTACCTCAGAGGGTGTGGTGGCCCTACCTCAGAGGGTGTGGTGGCACTACCTCAGAGGGTGTGGTGGCCCTACCTCAGAGGGTGTGGTGGCACTACCTCAGAGGGTGTGGTGGCACTACCTCACAGGGTGTGGTGGCACTACCTCAGAGGGTGTGGTAGCATTCCGTATATGCGGCAGCTAAAATAGAAATAGAAGAGCTCACCTGATAAAAGCTCACCTGATAAGAGCTCAACTGATAAAACTCATTGTCAGCTTCTTCACTTCCTAATGGTTTGAGTTAGTATTTGTTTTACACACCAGCTTAGAGGTGCGTTCTACTCGAGGGTGCTTGCATTCATCAGGCGGAGCAGACGTGTACACAATAATGGCACGTGACCACTGGACCCAGCAAGTGTTGCTCATAGCATGTTATAATGCACGCGCCCACTGGACCCAGCAAGTGTTGCTCATAGCATGTTATAATGGCACGCGCCCACTGGACCCAGCAAGTGTTGCTCATAGCATGTTATAATGGCACGCGCCCACTGGACCCAGCAAGTGTTGCTGATAGCATGTTATAATGGCACGCGCCCACTGGACCCAGCAAGTGTTGCTCACAGCATGTTATAATGGCACGCGCCCACTGGACCCAGCAAGTGTTGCTCACAGCATGTTATAATGGCACGCGCCCACTGGACCCAGCAAGTGTTGCTCACAACATGTTATAATGGCACGCGCCCACTGGACCCAGCAAGTGTTGCTCACAACATGTTATAATGGCACGCGCCCACTGGACCCAGCAAGTGTTGCTCATAGCATGTTATAATGGCACGCGCCCACTGGACCCAGCAAGTGTTGCTCATAGCATGTTATAATGGCACGCGCCCACTGGACCCAGCAAGTGTCATGTTATAATGGCACGCGCCCACTGGACCCAGCAAGTGTTGCTCACAGCATGTTATAATGGCACGCGCCTACTGGACCCAGCAAATAATGGCACGCGCCCACTGGACCCAGCAAGTGTTGCTCACAGCATGTTATAATGGCACGCGCCCACTGGACCCAGCAAGTGTCATGTTATAATGGCACGCGCCCACTGGACCCAGCAAGTGTTGCTCACAACATGTTATAATGGCACGCGCCCACTGGACCCAGCAAGTGTTGCTCACAGCATGTTATAATGGCACGCGCCCACTGGACCCAGCAAGTGTTGCTCACAGCATGTTATAATGGCACGCGCCCACTGGACCCAGCAAGTGTTGCTCACAGCATGTTATAATGGCACGCGCCCACTGGACCCAGCAAGTGTTGCTCACAATGGCACGCGCCCACTGGACCCAGCAAGTGTTGCTCACAGCATGTTATAATGGCACGCGCCCACTGGACCCAGCAAGTGTTGCTCACAGCATGTTATAATGGCACGCGCCCACTGGACCCAGCAAGTGTTGCTCACAGCATGTTATAATGGCACGCGCCCACTGGACCCAGCAAGTCTTGCTCACAGCATGTTATAATGGCACGCGCCCACTGGACCCAGCAAGTGTTGCCTGCATCAGTGCTTCGTGCCCTAGCCATTGTTCTGTATTATATTTTCTTCTTCATAGTTGGCTTTGTGCCAGCAGTCCTCGTTAGTCCCTCCCACCTCTTTTGTGTGGAGTTTGGCTATCTCGTTGGAGATGTTTGCTGCAGCACTTTCTGCTACTTGCCCGTGCTCTAAACAGTGAATGCTGACATCATGTGACCGTCTGTCAGGAAATGTCGCATGTTTGGGTATCACTGCAGTGGTGACATTACCAAGCAAGTGACAACTTTCTTCACCTACTAAGGACAGCATTTTCTTTGGAACTTTATACTTCCTGCTGGTGTGTGCTCTAATCGAAGGCATATTCTATTCAATGCACTCTAATGGAGGGCATGCTTTATTCAAGGATGCTCTAATCGAAGGCATATTCTATTCAATGCACTCTAATGGAGGGCATGCTTTATTCAAGGATGCACTAATGGAGGGCATGTTTTATTCAAGGATGCACTAATGGAGGGCATGTTTTATTCAAGGATGCACTAATGGAGGGCATGTTTTATTCAAGGATGCACTAATGGAGGGCATGTTTTATTCAAGGATGCACTCTAATCTAAATATATATTAGATATATTAGATTGACGTACCAGGAATGTTCACTGATATTATAATCCGCATTATATTTAGTGCACATATTTAACTTGTAATGTGGGCGTGTCTTAGTGAAGCTCTGGCCCTGTGTGGGTGTGTCTTTCCTGAGTATTAATATATGCATGAATGCTCCTTAGTGAAGCTCTGTCCCTGTGTGGGCGTGTCTTTCCTATGTATTAATATATGCATGACTTAGTGAAGCTCTGGCCCTGTGTGGGCGTGTCTTTCCTATGTATTAATATATGCATTAATATATGCATGAATGCTCCTTAGTGAAGCTCTGGTCCTGTGTGGGTGTGTCCTTCCTATGTATTAATATATGCATGAATGCTCCTTAGTGAAGCTCTGGTCCTGTGTGGGTGTGTCCTTCCTATGTATTAATATATGCATGAATGCTCCTTAGTGAAGCTCTGGTGCTCTAACCGCCAGCAAAGTGTATTCTCTCTGGACACTAAAGCAAATGTGTGCTCCGTCCAGTTCCACCCACTGGATCGGTACTACCTTGCATTTGGATCAGCAGGCAAGCTAGCACATGTACACTAATGCTATTGCTATTTGTAGCTATGTTGTCCTTGCTATAATTAAAGCACACCTTATGTTTTCTCTTTCCTAGATCACTCCATCCACTACAGAGACTTGAGGAAGCCTTCTGTGCCTTTGCACGAGCTGAAGGGGCACCGTAAGGCTGTATCTTATATCCGCTTCATCAGCCAGTCAGAGATAGTGTCAGCGTAAGTCATAGCTACATCAGCAGCATCCATGGCTACTAGCAAGGGCTGTGCTGAGACTACTTGTAACCAGCATCCATGGCTACTAGCAAGGGCTGTGCTGAGTCTACCTGCAAACAGCATCCATGGCTACTAGCAAGGGTTGTGCTGAGACTACCTGCAACCAGCATCCATGGCTACTAGCAAGGGCTGTGCTGAGACTACCTGCTACCAGCATCCATGGCTACTAGCAAGGGCTGTGCTGAGACTACCTGCTACCAGCATCCATGGCTACTAGCAAGGGCTGTGCTGAGACTACCTGCAACCAGCATCCATGGCTACTAGCAAGGGCTGTGCTGAGACTACTTTGCAACCAGCATCCATGGCTACTAGCAAGGGCTGTGCTGAGACTGCTTGCAACCAGCATCCATGGCTACTAGCAAGGGCTGTACTGAGACTACCTGCAACCAGCATCCATGGCTACTAGCAAGGGCTGTGCTGAGTCTACCTGCAACCAGCATCCATGGCTACTAGCAAGGGCTATGCTGAGACTGCTTGTAACCAGCATCCATGGCTACTAGCAAGGGCTGTGCTGAGACTACCTGCAACCAGCATCCATGACTACTAGCAAGGGCTGTGCTGAGACTGCTTGTAACCAGCATCCATGGCTACTAGCAAGGGTTGTGCTGAGACTGTGCTTGTAACCAGCATCCATGGCTACTAGCAAGGGCTGTGCTGAGACTACCTGCAACCAGCATCCATGGCTACTAGCAAGGGCTGTGCTGAGACTGCTTGTAACCAGCATCCATGGCTACTAGCAAGGGCTGTGCTGAGACTACCTGCAACCAGCATCCATGGCTACTAGCAAGGGCTGTGCTGAGACAACCTGCAACCAGCATCCATGGCTACTAGCAAGGGCTGTGCTGAGACAACCTGCAACCAGCATCCATGGCTACTAGCAAGGGCTGTGCTGAGACAACCTGCAACCAGCATCCATGGCTACTAGCAAGGGCTCGGCTGAGACTGCTTGTAACCAGCATCCATGGCTACTAGCAAGGGCTGTGCTGAGACTACTTACAACCAGCATCCATGGCTACTAGCAAGGGTTGTGCTGAGACTACTTACAACCAGCATCCATGGCTACTAGCAAGGGCTGTGCTGAGACTACCTGCAACCAGCATCCATGGCTACTAGCAAGGGCTGTGCTGAGACTACCTGCAACCAGCATCCATGGCTACTAGCAAGGGCTGTGCTGAGACTACTTGCAACCGGCATCCATGGCTACTAGCAAGGGCTGTGCTCAGACTACCTGCAACTAGCTACTAGCAAGGGCTGTGCTGAGACTGCTTGTAACCAGCATCCATGGCTACTAGCAAGGGCTGTGCTGAGACTACCTGCAACCAGCATCCATGGCTACTAGCAAGGGCTGTGCTGAGACTACTTACAACCAGCATCCATGGCTACTAGCAAGGGCTCGGCTGAGACTGCTTGTAACCAGCATCCATGGCTACTAGCAAGGGCTGTGCTGAGTCTACCTGCAACCAGCATCCATGGCTACTAGCAAGGGTTGTGCTGAGACTACCTGCAACCAGCATCCATGGCTACTAGCAAGGGCTGTGCTGAGACTGCTTGTAACCAGCTACTAGGAAGGGCTGTGCTGAGACTACCTGCAACCAGCATCCATGGCTACTAGCAAGGGCTGTGCTGAGACTGCTTGGAACCAGCATCCATGGCTACTAGCAAGGGCTGTGCTGAGACTGCTTGTAACCAGCATCCATGGCTACTAGCAAGGGCTGTGCTGAGACTGCTTGCAATCAGCATCCATGGCTACTAGCAAGGGCTGTGCTGAGACTACCTGCAACCAGCATCCATGGCTACTAGCAAGGGCTGTGCTGAGACTGCTTGCAACCAGCATCCATGGCTACTAGCAAGGGCTGTGCTGAGACTACCTGCAACCAGCATCCATGGCTACTAGCAAGGGCTGCGCTAAGACTACTTACAACCAGCAGCCATGGCTACTAGCAAGGGTTGTGCTGAGACTGATTGCATCCAGCACTAGTAAGGGCTGTGCTGAGACTACTTTCAACCAGCATCCATGGCTACTAGCAAAGGCTGTTCTGAGACTGCTTGTAACCAGCATCCATGGCTACTAGCAAGGGTTGTGCTGAGACTGCTTGTAATCCTCATCCATGGCTACTAGCAAGGGCTGTGCTGAGACTGCTTGCAACCAGCATCCATGGCTACTAGCAAGGGCTATGCTGAGACTGCTTGTAACCAGCATCCATGGCTACTAGCAAGGGCTGTGCTGAGACTACCTGCAACCAGCATCCATGGCTACTAGCAAGGGCTGTGCTGAGACTACCTGCAACCAGCATCCATGGCTACTAGCAAGGGCTGTGCTGAGACTGCTTGCAACCAGCATCTATGGCTACTAGCAAGGGCTGTGCTGAGACTACCTGCAACCAGCATCCATGGCTACTAGCAAGGGCTGTGTTAAGACTGCTTGCAACCAGCACCCATGGCTACTAGCAAGGGCTGTGCTGAGACTACTTACAACCAGCATCCATGGCTTAGCAAGGGCTGTGCTGAGACTACTTACAACCAGCATCCATGGCTACTAGTAAGGGCTGTGCTGAGACTACTTACAACCAGCATCCATGGCAAGGGCTGTGCTGAGACTACCTGCAACCAGCATCCATGGCTTAGCAAGGGCTGTGCTGAGACTACTTACAACCAGCATCCATGGCTACTAGCAAGGGCTGTGCTGAGACTACTTACAACCAGCATCCATGGCTACTAGCAAGGGTTGTGCTGAGACTGATTGCATCCAGCACTAGCAAGGGCTGTGCTGAGACTACTTACAACCAGCATCCATGGCTACTAGCAAAGGCTGTGCTGAGACTGCTTGTAACCAGCATCCATGGCTACTAGCAAGGGTTGTGCTGAGACTGCTTGTAATCCTCATCCATGGCTACTAGCAAGGGCTGTGCTGAGACTGCTTGCAACCAGCATCCATGGCTACTAGCAAGGGTTGTGCTGAGACTGCTCGTTATGGAGATCCATTTTTGAGTTCCTTTTATGAGGAATGGAATTAGCCTCAGGAGATGCTGCCAAGCTGCAGCGTGGAATGGAGAAATCAGTTTTCTAAAACTGTCACTAGTTCAACAGGGCAACTCCAGATATGCTGTGTTGGTGTGTAGTCTACACTATGTACAGATATGCTGTGTTGGTATGTAGTCTACACTATGTACAGATATGCTGTGTTGGTATGTAGTCTACACTATGTACAGATATGCTGTGTTGGTATGTAGTCTACACTATGTACAGATATGCTGTGTTGGTATGTAGTCTACACTATGTACAGATATGCTGTGTTGGTGTGTAGTCTACACTATGTACAGATATGCTGTGTTGGTATGTAGTCTACACTATGTACAGATATGCTGTGTTGGTATGTAGTCTACACTATGTACAGATATGCTGTGTTGGTATGTAGTCTACACTATGTACAGATATGCTGTGTTGGTATGTAGTCTACACTATGTACAGATATGCTGTGTTGGTATGTAGTCTACACTATGTACAGATATGCTGTGTTGGTATGTAGTCTACACTATGTACAGATATGCTGTGTTGGTGTGTAGTCTACACTATGTACAGATATGCTGTGTTGGTATGTAGTCTACACTATGTACAGATATGCTGTGTTGGTATGTAGTCTACACTATGTACAGATATGCTGTGTTGGTATGTAGTCTACACTATGTACAGATATGCTGTGTTGGTGTGTAGTCTACACTGTACAGATATGCTGTGTTGGTATGTAGTCTACACTATGTACAGATATGCTGTGTTGGTATGTAGTCTACACTGTACAGATATGCTGTGTTGGTGTGTAGTCTACACTATGTACAGATATGCTGTGTTGGTATGTAGTCTACACTGTACAGATATGCTGTGTTGGTATGTAGTCTACACTATGTACAGATATGCTGTGTTGGTGTGTAGTCTACACTATGTACAGATATGCTGTGTTGGTATGTAGTCTACACTATGTACAGATATGCTGTGTTGGTATGTAGTCTACACTATGTACAGATATGCTGTGTTGGTATGTAGTCTACACTATGTACAGATATGCTGTGTTGGTATGTAGTCTACACTATGTACAGATATGCTGTGTTGGTATGTAGTCTACACTATGTACAGATATGCTGTGTTGGTATGTAGTCTACACTATGTACAGATATGCACTATGTACAGATATACTGTGTTGGTATGTAGTCTACACTATGTACAGATATACTGTGTTGGTGTGTAGTCTACACTGTACAGATATGCTGTGTTGGTATGTAGTCTACACTATGTACAGATATGCTGTGTTGGTATGTAGTCTACACTATGTACAGATATGCTGTGTTGGTATGTAGTCTACACTATGTACAGATATGCTGTGTTGGTATGTAGTCTACACTATGTACAGATATGCTGTGTTGGTGTGTAGTCTACACTATGTACAGATATGCTGTGTTGGTATGTAGTCTACACTATGTACAGATATGCTGTGTTGGTATGTAGTCTACACTATGTACAGATATGCTGTGTTGGTGTGTAGTCTACACTATGTACAGATATGCTGTGTTGGTGTGTAGTCTACACTATGTACAGATATGCTGTGTTGGTGTGTAGTCTACACTATGTACAGATATGCTGTGTTGGTGTGTAGTCTACACTGTGTACATATCATATGCTGTGTTGGTGCGTTGTAGGTCTACGGATAGTGAATTGAAGTTATGGGACATTCAAACTGGCGTGTGTAAGAGAACTTATAAGGGACACACTAATGAGAAGAACTTTGTGGGCCTGACCTCATCCAGTGACTACATAGCTTGTGGTGAGAGCTGGTGCTAAGTCACACTTGTAGTTCCTGATATTATTATTTCTCTGTGTGTGTGTGTGTGTGTGTGTGTGTGTGTGTGTATGTAGGCAGTGAGAATAATTCTGTGTATGTATATAGCAAACATGTGTCCAAGCCAATGCTCACGTACAAGTTCAACGTCTCTAGCAATTTAATGGTAAGTGGCATTGCTGGGTTAGTTTAATGGTAAGTGGTATTGATGGTGGAGTTTAATGGTAAGTGGCATTGCTGGGGGAGTTTAATGGTAAGTGGCATTGCTGGGGCAGTTTAATGGTAAGTGACATTGCTGTGGGAGTTTAATGGTAAGTGGTATTACTGGGGGAGTTTAATTAATGGTAAGTGGCATTGCTGGGGCTGTTTAATGGTAAGTGGCATTGCTGGGTGAGTTTAATGGTAAGTGGCATTGCTGGGGGAGTTTAATGGTAAGTGGCATTGCTGGGGGAGTTTAATGGTAAGTTGCATTGCTGGGGCAGTTTAATGGTAAGTGGCATTGCTGGGGGAGTTTAATGGTAAGTGGCATTGCTGGGGGAGTTTAATGGTAAGTGGTATTGCTGGGGGAGTTTAATGGTAAGTGGCATTGCTGGGGGAGTTTAATGGTAAGTGGCATTGCTGGGGGAGTTTAATGGTAAGTGGCATTGCTGGGGGAGTTTAATGGTAAGTGGCATTGCTGGGGGAGTTTAATGGTAAGTGGCATTGCTGGGGCAGTTTAATGGTAAGTGGCATTGCTGGGGGAGTTTAATGGTAAGTGACATTGCTGGGGGAGTTTAATGGTAAGTGGCATTGCTGGGGGAGTTTAATGGTAAGTGGCATTGCTGGGGGAGTTTAATGGTAAGTGGCATTGCTGGGGGAGTTTAATGGTAAGTGGCATTGCTGGGGGAGTTTAATGGTAAGTGGAATTGCTGGGGGAGTTTAATGGTAAGTGGCATTGCTAGGGGAGTTTAATGGTAAGTGGTATTGCTGGGGCAGTTTAATGGTAAGTGGTATTGCTGGGGCAGTTTAATGGTGAGTGTCATTGCTGGGGGAGTTTAATGGTAAGTGGCATTGCTGGAGGAGTTTAATGGTAAGTGGCATTGCTGGGGCAGTTTAATGGTAAGTGGCATTGCTGGGGGAGTTTAATGGTAAGTGGTATTGCTGGGTGAGTTTAATGGTAAGTGGTATTGCTGGGGCAGTTTAATGGTAAGTGGCATTGCTGGGGGAATTTAATGGTAAGTGGTATAGCTGGGGGAGTTTAATGGTAAGTGGCATTGCCGGTGGAAGTGACTGCATCTGTTCATTATTATGCCCACACACTTTGTAGCTGGGAGACACAGCCAGTCAGCCTGAGCAAGCCGAGTCATCCGACTTTGTCAGTGCTGTATGCTGGAAGAAGGTGTGTGCATGTTGTATCTAAACACTTAATAGACAGCACATATAGACATGCACACGCACATCACATATGTACACACATGTGCCAGGCATGCACACACACATCACATGTACACACATGTGCCAGGCATGCACACACCATCACAATGTACACACATGTGCCATGCATGCACACACACATCACATATGTACACACATGTGCCATGCATGCACACTCACATCACATATGCATACACCCACACATACATGCATATACACTTTCACACAAGACATTTATTCCAGTGTGTGTGTGTGTGTTCACTATAGGGTGAAGATGTGATTCTAGCAGCTAACAGTCAGGGTTACATAAAAGTATTGAAACTATGCTGAAAACCATCACCAATGAATCACTATTATTTATTGAGTGCATGCATGTTTAAGTAATACATGTACATTACACAGAATACAGACATGTATGTTACATGTTCAAGTAATACATGTACATGCACACAGAATACAGACATGTATGTTACATGTTCAAGTAATGTATGTACATGTACACAGAATACAGACATGTATGTTACATGTTCAAGTAATGCATGTACATGTACATAGAATACAGACAAGTTACATGTTCAAGTAATACATGTACACATGAATACAGACATGTATGTTACTTGCTTTTGCCTGTTTAATTCCAAAGACCATATAAATGTTTGGATATGTTTTTTGTGACAAAAGTGATCGGCAGTTATATAGAAGAGATTTAGACGAGTATTGTAGTGAAAAGCAAGAGGACATTTTCTCCGTCTCTCATGGCTACATACCTGAGTCTATAAGACTATATTGGCGAGAATTTCCAACTTGCCTGCATAAATATGCTGATGTCTAGCAAGTAGGGGCCTACTCTATGCAGACCTAGAGTAACTTCCCTGCACATGCTGATGTCTATTATACTAGTAGGTCTGGCAAGTAGGGGCCTACTCTATGCAGACCTAGAGTAACTTCCCTGCACATGCTGATGTCTATTATACTAGTAGGTCTGGCAAGTAGGGGCCTACTCTATGCAGACCTAGAGTAACTTCCCTGCACATGCTGATGTCTATTATACTAGTAGGTCTGGCAAGTAGGGGCCTACTCTATGCAGACCTAGAGTAACTTCCCTGCACATGCTGATGTCTATTACACTAGTAGGTCTGGCAAGTAGGGGCCTACTCTATGCAGACCTAGAGTAACTTCCCTGCACATGCTGATGTCTATTATACTAGTAGGTCTGGCAAGTAGGGGCCTACTCTATGCAGACCTAGAGTAACTTCCCTGCACATGCTGATGTCTATTATACTAGTAGGTCTGGCAAGTAGGGGCCTACTCTATGCAGACCTAGAGTAACTTCCCTGCACATGCTGATGTCTATTACACTAGTAGGTCTGGCAAGTAGGGGCCTACTCTATGCAGACCTAGAGTAACTTCCCTGCACATGCTGATGTCTATTATACTAGTAGGTCTGGCAAGTAGGGGCCTACTCTATGCAGACCTAGAGTAACTTCCCTGCACATGCTGATGTCTATTATACTAGTAGGTCTGGCAAGTAGGGGCCTACTCTATGCAGACCTAGAGTAACTTCCCTGCACATGCTGATGTCTATTATACTAGTAGGTCTGGCAAGTAGGGGCCTACTCTATGCAGACCTAGAGTAACTTCCCTGCACATGCTGATGTCTATTACACTAGTAGGTCTGGCAAGTAGGGGCCTACTCTATGCAGACCTAGAGTAACTTCCCTGCACATGCTGATGTCTATTATACTAGTAGGTCTGGCAAGTAGGGGCCTACTCTATGCAGACCTAGAGTAACTTCCCTGCACATGCTGATGTCTATTATACTAGTAGGTCTGGCAAGTAGGGGCCTACTCTATGCAGACCTAGAGTAACTTCCCTGCACATGCTGATGTCTATTATACTAGTAGGTCTGGCAAGTAGGGGCCTACTCTATGCAGACCTAGAGTAACTTCCCTGCACATGCTGATGTCTATTATACTAGTAGGTCTGGCAAGTAGGGGCCTACTCTATGCAGACCTAGAGTAACTTCCCTGCACATGCTGATGTCTATTATACTAGTAGGTCTGGCAAGTAGGGGCCTACTCTATGCAGACCTAGAGTAACTTCCCTGCACATGCTGATGTCTATTATACTAGTAGGTCTGGCAAGTAGGGGCCTACTCTATGCAGACCTAGAGTAACTTCCCTGCACATGCTGATGTCTATTATACTAGTAGGTCTGGCAAGTAGGGGCCTACTCTATGCAGACCTAGAGTAACTTCCCTGCACATGCTGATGTCTATTATACTAGTAGGTCTGGCAAGTAGGGGCCTACTCTATGCAGACCTAGAGTAACTTCCCTGCACATGCTGATGTCTATTACACTAGTAGGTCTGGCAAGTAGGGGCCTACTCTATGCAGACCTAGAGTAACTTCCCTGCACATGCTGATGTCTATTATACTAGTAGGTCTGGCAAGTAGGGGCCTACTCTATGCAGACCTAGAGTAACTTCCCTGCACATGCTGATGTCTATTATACTAGTAGGTCTGGCAAGTAGGGGCCTACTCTATGCAGACCTAGAGTAACTTCCCTGCACATGCTGATGTCTATTATACTAGTAGGTCTGGCAAGTAGGGGCCTACTCTATGCAGACCTAGAGTAACTTCCCTGCACATGCTGATGTCTATTATACTAGTAGGTCTGGCAAGTAGGGGCCTACTCTATGCAGACCTAGAGTAACTTCCCTGCACATGCTGATGTCTATTATACTAGTAGGTCTGGCAAGTAGGGGCCTACTCTATGCAGACCTAGAGTAACTTCCCTGCACATGCTGATGTCTATTATACTAGTAGGTCTGGCAAGTAGGGGCCTACTCTATGCAGAGCTAGAGTAACTTCCCTGCACATGCTGATGTCTATTATACTAGTAGGTCTGGCAAGTAGGGGCCTACTCTATGCAGACCTAGAGTAACTTCCCTGCACATGCTGATGTCTATTATACTAGTAGGTCTGGCAAGTAGGGGCCTACTCTATGCAGACCTAGAGTAACTTCCCTGCACATGCTGATGTCTATTATACTAGTAGGTCTGGCAAGTAGGGGCCTACTCTATGCAGACCTAGAGTAACTTCCCTGCACATGCTGATGTCTATTATACTAGTAGGTCTGGCAAGTAGGGGCCTACTCTATGCAGACCTAGAGTAACTTCCCTGCACATGCTGATGTCTATTATACTAGTAGGTCTGGCAAGTAGGGGCCTACTCTATGCAGACCTAGAGTAACTTCCCTGCACATGCTGATGTCTATTATACTAGTAGGTCTGGCAAGTAGGGGCCTACTCTATGCAGACCTAGAGTAACTTCCCTGCACATGCTGATGTCTATTATACTAGTAGGTCTGGCAAGTAGGGGCCTACTCTATGCAGACCTAGAGTAACTTCCCTGCACATGCTGATGTCTATTATACTAGTAGGTCTGGCAAGTAGGGGCCTACTCTATGCAGACCTAGAGTAACTTCCCTGCACATGCTGATGTCTATTATACTAGTAGGTCTGGCAAGTAGGGGCCTACTCTATGCAGACCTAGAGTAACTTCCCTGCACATGCTGATGTCTATTATACTAGTAGGTCTGGCAAGTAGGGGCCTACTCTATGCAGACCTAGAGTAACTTCCCTGCACATGCTGATGTCTATTATACTAGTAGGTCTGGCAAGTAGGGGCCTACTCTATGCAGACCTAGAGTAACTTCCCTGCACATGCTGATGTCTATTATACTAGTAGGTCTGGCAAGTAGGGGCCTACTCTATGCAGACCTAGAGTAACTTCCCTGCACATGCTGATGTCTATTATACTAGTAGGTCTGGCAAGTAGGGGCCTACTCTATGCAGACCTAGAGTAACTTCCCTGCACATGCTGATGTCTATTATACTAGTAGGTCTGGCAAGTAGGGGCCTACTCTATGCAGACCTAGAGTAACTTCCCTGCACATGCTGATGTCTATTATACTAGTAGGTCTGGCAAGTAGGGGCCTACTCTATGCAGACCTAGAGTAACTTCCCTGCACATGCTGATGTCTATTATACTAGTAGGTCTGGCAAGTAGGGGCCTACTCTATGCAGACCTAGAGTAACTTCCCTGCACATGCTGATGTCTATTATACTAGTAGGTCTGGCAAGTAGGGGCCTACTCTATGCAGACCTAGAGTAACTTCCCTGCACATGCTGATGTCTATTATACTAGTAGGTCTGGCAAGTAGGGGCCTACTCTATGCAGACCTAGAGTAACTTCCCTGCACATGCTGATGTCTATTATACTAGTAGGTCTGGCAAGTAGGGGCCTACTCTATGCAGACCTAGAGTAACTTCCCTGCACATGCTGATGTCTATTATACTAGTAGGTCTGGCAAGTAGGGGCCTACTCTATGCAGACCTAGAGTAACTTCCCTGCACATGCTGATGTCTATTATACTAGTAGGTCTGGCAAGTAGGGGCCTACTCTATGCAGACCTAGAGTAACTTCCCTGCACATGCTGATGTCTATTATACTAGTAGGTCTGGCAAGTAGGGGCCTACTCTATGCAGACCTAGAGTAACTTCCCTGCACATGCTGATGTCTATTATACTAGTAGGTCTGGCAAGTAGGGGCCTACTCTATGCAGACCTAGAGTGCAGTGATTGTGGTGGGACATCCTTAGCTTATGTTTTTAGCTGTACTCCTCTTCAGGTATCATGTGTCGGACTCAATCTCATGGATCAAGTTCAAAGAACAGACCAGATGCATAATATTCATGCAATAAAATAATACCTCGCAGACTACGTCTGCTCACATGTTCTATCACCAACATAATAATGTCATCGCTCACACCGTAATAACCTTTGCTTGCTGATGGAAATAATATTGTGGTGTGATTACCTGAATGGTAGGGGGGTCTGAAAATATCTGCTGAGTATGATTTCAAGAATGTGGGATGCATGTATGCAGATGTATCGGCACAAATTACCTGGTTCTAAGTAGTTGCATTGAACAGCACAACATGCCGCATGGCATTGCCATGGTGATGCCAAGAGGGCATGGCATTGCCATGTTGATGCGCATCAGTGACAAGAAAATGTAGGAACAATCAGAAATAAATGTATGTATCACAAACAATAATAAGATGGCATAGTCAGATATCGACATGCCTGAAGGTGTCCTCCATCATGGAGATCAGTTTGTTTTAAGGGGGGAATAATATCAAAATGCTAACTTTCACTTTTTTTTTAACAACTATTTTAAATGGTGTCTCTGCTCAATAGAAGTCATATTCCAAGTTGCAGAACATTTGAAGATTCTAGATGCAGTTACGACAGCTTTTGCACTCACTATTTTCATTAGAAACCCAGCAAGTGTGAAGAAGAATCGTGTCGCATTAGATTAGAAGAATTTCCCCATATTTCCATAAATTTCTCCCTAATTTCTCACCCAAACTCCGTAATTTATATATCATCAGAATGCTTATTGTGTGCTCTTTAACCTAAATTATTTTATTTTCACTGTTATGAGAATGTGTTGGGTATAGACCAGCATATCTGCATGAGGTTTGTATGGGATTTTTCCCCACTCTCCAGTGGTGCATTATCATACCAATTCAAATAGTTTAGGTGAAACTACTACATGTACTCTTACCATAAACCACCTAGCAGCCGCTTAGCATTATTAATGGATTTTTAATTTGTGGACTGGATTTCCTGGCTGACACTTTGGCATAAAAAATATCTATGACAAAAGTTAAATACATCATTAAATAGCTTATCTTATAAGCTACATTTTGGTTAAAAAATTATGTTGATAGAGGGTAGTGGGAGATATGACGAGGTGTATTTTTTTGACATTATTCCCCCCTTAAGTGAAATCAGAAATAAAGACTAGTGTGACTGATCACATCTAAAGCTAGCTAAAATGTGCTGTATGCTAACATCCAATGGTACCTTTGGGCCTTTCCCCATGAGATCATTTTGTAGCAAGGGACAAGTTCAAGCCTGCGTGATTTGCCGAGGGGCTGTGGCTATATACCAAGAAGCCGTGGCTATCTACCAAGAAGCCAAAGACTTGGTACTTTATTTCTACTGTTCCCAGGCAGACGATCAAGGGGTTAATTAACAAGGTAAGAAAGAGGATGCTGCTTTATATATTGGGAAAATACTTCAAGAATTACTACAAATCAATGCTAGGCATTGACTGGCAAGTCAAGCAAGAGATAAAAGCTACAGCATGTTGATGAACCGTGTAATCATTTCTTGTCAGTTAGCCCATTCCCTCTTTCTGTGAAGTATATTTAAAGAAGTATATTTAAAGAAGATGGATGGGGGAAAATGGTATTACCCACACAGGCATCTTTGCACTGTATGCTCGCCCATCACCCACCTTGAATAATAACCTAGAATGGTTGTGATGGTGAAGAGAACGATCGAGAGAATGCCTGCCAGCAGCTGGCATGATCTAGCTAACCTGACTGCATGCTGTTAGCGAGGACAGTTACTAGCTGCTGCTATCCCCCTCCCGTTACCTGACTGCATGCTGTTAGCAAGGACAGTTACTAGCTGCTGCTATCCCCCACCCGATACCTGACTGCATGCTGTTAGCGAGGACAGTTACTAGCTGCTGCTACCCCCCACCCGATACCTGACTGCATGCTGTTAGCGAGGACGGTTACTAGCTGCTGCTATCCCCCACCTGATACCTGACTGCATGCTGTTAGCGAGGACGGTTACTAGCTGCTGCTATCCCCCACCTGATACCTGACTGCATGCTGTTAGCGAGGACGGTTACTAGCTGCTGCTATCCCCCACCTGATACCTGGCTGCATGCTGTTAGCGAGGACGGTTATTAGCTGCTGTTATCCCCCACCTGATACCTGATACCTGACTGCATGCTGTTAGTGAGGACAGTGGCCCTAATAAACCACCACAAGCTCTCTAGCTCTCCAAAGCCAGCTTAAGTATGAAAACAAATTCAAAATTATTTTCTATTTATAATTACATATTGTTGTTTAAATCTCTGATACACTCCAAATTTATAGATGAGCTGAAGTTATGAGTTGCTCCCACAGGAAGAAGAAAAAAATATTCCTCCCTTAGTGTAGTCATTTACAAATTTGACATTCGTTTTTGTGTTCATGCACAAAGAGCATATTATATTCACTCTGTTGTGGGAGTGCTATCTGCAGATGCAGGAAGCACGACAACTGGAAATACCACAAAGTGATGATTTGTTTCAGCTGTCAGCACGCACCACCAGATTCATATTTATTAATTTATCGTCGCAAATATTTTTTTACTTCGAAGCTTTCTTTTTTTTTGGTTATTTTTCAGGAACTCCCAACAGACCAAACTTTGTATACCCTACTCGGGGAAGGCAATAAAATATGAAGAAAGTAGCTCCTTTCATTCTTCTATTCATGATCGTGGAAGGGCATTTTGTTTAGGTAATTATATACACAATGCAATCTAATGTGAAGGCCATTTCCCCTGGCATGCAAGTGCAGGACAGGAGCCTGCAGGCACAAGATTCATATGTAACACCCACTTAGAGGAGTAATTACTTGTGCAAGCTGGCTGTATTTGATTGGACGATTATTACATATCTGTGAGGATTGGCTATAAAAGAGAGAGAGCCACCTCACTGGGGGAGAGTTATTGAGTGAACTTGGCCTTTATAGACTGAATGTGAACTGTATGAGAATCTTGAAAAATCATTTTAGTTTTGAATCTAGGGTAATCTAATTTTGTCTTTAGTCTCTGACCTAGAGTTTAGGAAGAACCCTGCAACATAATTATGGGGGCAGTGGTGTATCTAGATTGAGATTTCTCTCGACAGCCTTGAGACTACTAATAGACTTTGTGACCTTAGTAGTTAGTTTAGACTTTAATGTTGATCAAATTTGCTTAGATTGAGATATACTTGAGTTTACTAAACTAGACTAGACTAGACTTGGCAACCTATTTAGACTAGTTAACTTAAATTTGATCGAATTTTGAGATGTTCTTCAGCTCAAAGGGAAAAAACAGTCCAACATAATGTGGCCCACGAATAAGTTTAGCTTCTGATGCTTCAAGCGGCAGAGTGAGAGAAAGAGATGAGAAGAAGACTGTATACAAAGAGAAATTGAGAAAAAGGAGCACATCAGCAACAGCAGGTGGCTAGGATGATGGAGGCATCTGCAAGGATCAGCAGTGGCTAGGATGATGGAGGCATCTGCAAGGATCAGCAACAGCAGGTGGCTAGGATGATGGAGGCATCTGCAAGGATCAGCAACAGCAGGTGGCTAGGATGATGGAGGCATCTGCAAGGATCAGCAACAGAAGGTGGCTAGGATGATGGAGGCATCTGCAAGGATCAGCATGGCTAGGATGATGGAGGCATCTGCAAGGATCAGCAACAGCAGGTGGCTAGGATGATGGAGGTATCTGCAAGGATCAGCAACAGCAGGTGTCTAGGATGATGGAGGCATCTGCAAGGATCAGCAACAGCAGGTGTCTAGGATGATGGAGGCATCTGCAAGGATCAGCAACAGCAGGTGGCTAGGATGATGGAGGCATCTGCAAGGATCAGCAACAGCAGGTGGCTAGGATGATGGAGGCATCTGCAAAGATCAGCAACAGCAGGTGGCTAGGATGATGGAGGCATCTTCAAGGAATCAGCAACAGCAGGTGTCTAGGATGATGGAGGCATCTGAAGGATCATGAAACCCTACCATTGCAACCTCCATGCCTCTCACCCTTGCAAAAGGAGAAAGACCTGGATGCACACCTCAAGTTTGAATACCACATGGAAGCATACACTCCACCATGGCATCATTGGGTATCAAATCTAAGACCTTTGTTAGAAGGAGAATCACTAGTGGCTTTCCTGTCTCTCCCACTGGAATCTTCGATAGACTTCGAACTGACACTCCATCAACAGTTTGGCCTGAGCAGCCGCAGCTACTGGAAACAGTGGTGTGGGCAGATCTCCTTTAAGCCTAAAGAATCAGCAGCACAGTTTTCCCACAGAGTCTACAATCTAGGACAGCGATATGTTGAAGTCTCTAAAATGATCAAAGAATGTGTGGAAGTGTTCGCCATAGCTCAATCTTCTGCCCAACAACATAGCATGACCGTTAGTCAAGTACGAGTGACTACATTCAAGAAAGGAATATCGACCTGTCCATACTCAACAGACCAAAAGGATGGAGATCTGAGCAGACAGAACAAGGCAGGCAGAACCGACCATGGCAAAACTAATCAAAGCATACTTCTGCGAATCTTCAAGAAAGTAGACTGATCCCAGGCAAACTAGAGTGAGAGCTTCCCACCCTATTCCCTGTGTGGAAACCAGAAGAAAAATTTGTCCAAGTATTTCAACCCAAACCGTGATGCTATGTGTTTCAACTCTCGTGAATGGGTACACAAAGAAAGCATTTGAAAGTTCAGACCCTAAACTCAGGACAAATTGATGGAGTTACCAAACACCTCATCAGAGTATCATCAACAGTGCCTCATCAGAGATGATGCGTACACTGGAGTAACAATCCCATTGAAAATGGCTGACGTCCATATCACAGAGATGCCCTTAGTATGTTTACAATTCAGAGAAGAAAACCTGTATTGTATGGTAGCAGTCGCAGAACAGATGGACGAAGATATATGCTATTGGGCATTGACTTGCCTGTTACCAATAACCTGTTGATGCAAGCCACAACCGATCGAGCACAATCTAAGTCAACCCACAGGACGTTTCCAACTCGAGCACAACAAGAAGAAGGAACAGAATCGAGAAAAAGAGGATAAGAGAGCGACTCAAACATCCGCTGTCATTCCTATAAAACTTGGAGATATTTTTGACCTCTGACCACTGACCACTGTTTTTGGATGTTCAAGAGAGACCTGTCAAGTCCAGGAAGCAGAAGAGACAAGATGCAAGAAGAATTTAGGAGGACCCATGGAGCCAGACACAGTTTGATGAGTCACTCAATAATTTTGACAAGACTAGTCCACCAACTCCACGTTAGCGAGAGCCTGGAGCCTAGTTGGGAAAGCAGAGTCCCAATATGAAGTGCAGGATGGAGTATTATTCCACAGAACAAGACTGTGAACGATGAGGAAATACTACAGCTAGTGTCCCACCAAGGAGCAGAAGACAGCAAGCAATGCAAGTGGTGCATAGTTTGCCCATGGCTGGACACTTACGCCGACAGAAGACCACCTAAAGACTCCTCAGATGATTCTTTTGGACGGGGATCCATCAAGACATTAGGGATATGTGTAATGGCTGCATCGAATGCCAGAGGACAGCCAAAATCACAAGAAATAAAGCTCCTCTAGTGCCACTACCTGTTATGAGTGAACCCTTCCAAAGAATAGCGAGGGTCCCTTACCAAGAACAAGACATGGCAACAAGTTCATTCTCACCCTGATGGACTACGCCTATCAAGTATCCTGAAGCCATTATCTTTACACACTGATGCAAGAACAGTAGCAGATGCATTACTGCAGATGATCTCAAGGCAAACCCATTAGTTATCCACACTTGATTTAACTAAAAGTTATTCAGGTATCAGTGAACCCGAACAAAATAGCATTTATCGCACCGTTTGAGAAATATAAATTCGTTACGATGCCATAAGGACTCAAGGGAGTTCCTACTACTTTTCAACATCTAATGGACTCCACACTTGAGGGATTTGAACAATTCACAGCAGTTTATCTCGGTGACATCGTCATCTTCAGCAATAATTGGACAGACCACAAGGAGCACTTGACACACGTTCTCCAAACACTTAACAGAACCAGGCTAACAGCCAAAGCAAAGCAATGCCAGTAGGCATGGCAACATGCTCGTATCTCAGACATATTGTGGGCCAAGGACAATTAGTCACAGAACATTGTAAAGTGGAAGCAGTCAAGGAGTTCGCTAGACCGAAAACAAAGAAAGATGTTCATGCATTTTTGGGCCCCATTGGCTATTATAGGTTATTCTATCATCTGCAGCAACCTCCTCATTTTTGTCAGATCTTACTCGAGGAACAGCACCTATACAAGTATGTGGACAAACCATCAGATCTTACTAGAGGAACAGCCCTACACAAGTACAGGGACAAACCATCAGATCTTACTAGAGGAACAGCACCTACACAAGTACAGGAATAAACCATCAGATCTTACTAGAGGAACAGCACCTACACAAGTGCAGGGACAAACCATCAGATCTTACTAGAGGAACAGCACCTACACAAGTACATGGACAAACCATCAGATCTTACTAGAGGAACAGCCCTACACAAGTACAGGGACAAACCTTCAGATCTTACTAGAGGATCAGCACCTACACAAGTACAGGGACAAACCATCAGATCTTACTAGAGGAACAGCCCTACACAAGTACAGGGACAAACCATCAGATCTTACTAGAGGATCAGCACCTACACAAGTACAGGGACAAACCATCAGATCTTACTAGAGGAACAGCACCTACACAAGTACAGGGACAAACCATCAGATCTTACTAGAGGAACAGCACCTACACAAGTACAGAGACAAACCATCAGATCTTACTAGAGGATCAGCACCTACACAAGTACAGGGACAAACCATCAGATCTTACTAGAGGAACAGCACCTACACAAATACAGGGACAAACCATCAGATCTTACTAGAGGAACAGCACCTACACAAGTACAGGGACAAACCATCAGATCTTACTAGAGGAACAGCACCTACACAAGTATGTGGACAAACCATCAGATCTTACTAGAGGATCAGCACCTACACAAGTACAGGGACAAACCATCAGATCTTAATAGAGGATCAGCACCTACACAAGGACAGGGACAAACCATCAGATCTTAATAGAGGATCAGCACCTACACAAGTACAGGGACAAACCATCAGATCTTACTAGAGGAACAGCACCTACACAAGTACAGGGACAAACCATCAGATCTTACTAGAGGAACAGCACCTACACAAGTACAGGGACAAACCATCAGATCTTACTAGAGGAACAGCACCTACACAAGTAAAGGGACAAACCATCAGATCTTACTAGAGGAACAGCCCTACACAAGTACAGGGACAAACCATCAGATCTTACTAGAGGAACAGCCCTACACAAGTACAGGGACAAACCATCAGATTTTACTAGAGGATCAGCACCTACACAAGTACAGGGACAAACCATCAGATCTTACTAGAGGAACAGCACCTACACAAGTACAGGGACAAACCATCAGATCTTTACTAGAAGAACAGCACCTACACAAGTA
Source organism: Cladorhizidae sp. MBARI D1340-BT2 (assembly GCA_028752905.1). Classification (NCBI taxonomy): domain Eukaryota; kingdom Metazoa; phylum Porifera; class Demospongiae; order Poecilosclerida; family Cladorhizidae; species Cladorhizidae sp. MBARI D1340-BT2. The sequence continues at coordinate 58,013,864 of JAQNBH010000016.1, read as the reverse complement.
CAGGGACAAACCATCAGATCTTACTAGAGGAACAGCACCTACACAAGTACAGTGACAGACCATCAGATCTTACTAGAGGATCAGCACCTACACAAGTACAGGGACAAACCATCAGATCTTACTAGAGGAACAGCATCTACACAAGTACAGAGACAAACCATCAGATCTTACTAGAGGGAACAGCACCTACACAAGTACAGAGACAAACCATCAGATCTTACTAGAGGAACAGCACCTACACAAGTACAGGGACAAACCATCAGATCTTACTAGAGGATCAGCACCTACACAAGTACAGGGACAAACCATCAGATCTCACTAGAGGAACAGCACCTACACAAGTACAGGGACAAACCATCAGATCTTACTAGAGGAACAGCACCTACACAAATACAGGGACAAACCATCAGATCTTACTAGAGGATCAGCATCTACACAAGTACAGGGACAAACCATCAGATCTTACTAGAGGATCAGCACCTACACAAGTACAAGGACAAACCATCAGATCTTACTAGAGGAACAGCATCTACACAAGTACAGAGACAAACCATCAGATTTTACTAGAGGAACAGCACCTACACAAGTACAGGGACAAACCATCAGATCTTACTAGAGGATCAGCACCTACACAAGTACAGGGACAAACCATCAGATCTAACTAGAGGAACACACCTACACAAGTGCAGGGACAAACCATCAGATCTTACTAGAGGTACACAAGTGCAGGGACAAACCATCAGATCTTACTAGAGGAACAGCACCTACACAAGTACAGGGACAAACCATCAGATCTTACTAGAGGATCAGCACCTACACAAGTACAGGGACAAACCATCAGATCTTACTAGAGGAACAGCACCTACACAAATACAGGGACAAACCATCAGATCTTACTAGAGGATCAGCACCTACACAAGTACAGGGACAAACCATCAGATCTTACTAGAGGATCAGCACCTACACAAGTACTGAGACAAACCATCAGATCTTACTAGAGGAACAGCATCTACACAAGTACAGAGACAAACCATCAGATTTTACTAGAGGAACAGCACCTACACAAGTACAGGGACAAACCATCAGATCTTACTAGAGGAACAGCCCTACACAAGTACAGGGACAAACCATCAGAACTTACTAGAGGAACAGCACCTACACAAGTACAGGATCAAACCATCAGATCTTACTAGAGGAACAGCACCTACACAAGTATGTGGACAAACCATCAGATCTTACTAGAGGAACAGAACACACAAGTACAGGGACAAACCATCAGATCTTACTAGAGGAACAGCCCTACACACAAGTACAGGGACAAACCATCAGATCTTACTAGAGGAACAGCACCTACACAAGTATGTGGACAAACCATCAGATCTTACTAGAGGAACAGCACCTACACAAGTACAGGGACAAACCATCAGATCTTACTAGAGGAACAGCACCTACACAAGTACAGGGACAAACGATCAGATCTTACTAGAGGATCAGCAACTACACAAGTACAGGGACAAACCATCAGATCTTACTAGAGGAACAGCACCTACACAAGTATGTGGACAAACCATCAGATCTTACTAGAGGAACAGCACCTACACAAGTGCAGGGACAAACCATCAGATCTTACTAGAGGAACAGCACCTACACAAGTGCAGGGACAAACCATCAGATCTTACTAGAGGATCAGCACCTACACAAGTACAGGGACAAACCATCAGATCTTACTAGAGGAACAGCACCTACACAATTACAGGGACAAACCATCAGATCTTACTAGAGGAACAGCACCTACACAAGTACAGGGACAAACCATCAGATCTTACTAGAGGAACAGCACCTACACAAGTATGTGGACAAACCATCAGATCTTACTAGAGGAACAGCACCTACACAAGTACAGGGACAAACCATCATGCAGATCTTACTAGAGGAACAGCACCCACACAAGTACAGGGACAAACCATCAGATCTTACTAGAGGATCAGCACCTACACAAGTGCAGGGACAAACCATCAGATCTTACTAGAGGAACAGCACCTACACAAGTACAGGGACAAACCATCAGATCTTACTAGAGGAACAGCACCTACACAAGTACAGAGACAAACCATCAGATCATACTAGAGGAACAGCCCTACACAAGTACAGGGACAAACCATCAGATCTTACTAGAGGAACAGCCCTACACAAGTACAGGGACAAACCATCAGATTTTACTAGAGGATCAGCACCTACACAAGTACAGGGACAAACCATCAGATCTTACTAGAGGAACAGCACCTACACAAGTACAGGGACAAACCATCAGATCTTACTAGAGGAACAGCACCTACACAAGTACAGGGACAAACCATCAGATCTTTACTAGAGGAACAGCACCTACACAAGTACAGGGACAAACCATCAGATCTTACTAGAGGAACAGCACCTACACAAGTACAGTGACAGAACATCAGATCTTACTAGAGGATCAGCACCTACACAAGTACAGGGACAAACCATCAGATCTTACTAGAGGAACAGCGCCTACACAAGTACAGAGACAAACCATCAGATCTTACTAGAGGGAACAGCACCTACACTAGTACAGAGACAAACCATCAGATCTTACTAGAGGAACAGCACCTACACAAGTACAGGGACAAACCATCAGATCTTACTAGAGGATCAGCACCTACACAAGTACAGGGACAAACCATCAGATCTTACTAGAGGAACAGCACCTACACAAGTACAGGGACAAACCATCAGATCTTACTAGAGGAACAGCACCTACACAAGTACAGGGACAAACCATCAGATCTTACTAGAGGAACAGCCCTACACAAGTACAGGGACAAACCATCAGATCTTACTAGAGGAACAGCACCTACACAAGTACAGAGACAAACCATCAGATCATACTAGAGGAACAGCCCTACACAAGTACAGGGACAAACCATCAGATCTTACTAGAGGAACAGCCCTACACAAGTACAGGGACAAACCATCAGATTTTACTAGAGGATCAGCACCTACACAAGTACAGGGACAAACCATCAGATCTTACTAGAGGAACAGCACCTACACAAGTACAGGGACAAACCATCAGATCTTACTAGAGGAACAGCACCTACACAAGTACAGGGACAAACCATCAGATCTTTACTAGAGGAACAGCACCTACACAAGTACAGGGACAAACCATCAGATCTTACTAGAGGAACAGCACCTACACAAGTACAGTGACAGAACATCAGATCTTACTAGAGGATCAGCACCTACACAAGTACAGGGACAAACCATCAGATCTTACTAGAGGAACAGCACCTACACAAGTACAGAGACAAACCATCAGATCTTACTAGAGGGAACAGCACCTACACTAGTACAGAGACAAACCATCAGATCTTACTAGAGGAACAGCACCTACACAAGTACAGGGACAAACCATCAGATCTTACTAGAGGATCAGCACCTACACAAGTACAGGGACAAACCATCAGATCTTACTAGAGGAACAGCACCTACACAAGTACAGGGACAAACCATCAGATCTTACTAGAGGAACAGCACCTACACAAGTACAGGGACAAACCATCAGATCTTACTAGAGGATCAGCACCTACACAAGTACAGGGACAAACCATCAGATCTTACTAGAGGTACAGCACCTACACAAGTACAGGGACAAACCATCAGATCTTACTAGAGGAACAGCACCTACACAAGTACAGGGACAAACCATCAGATCTTACTAGAGGAACAGCACCTACACAAGTACAGGGACAAACCATCAGATCTTACTAGAGGAACAGCCCTACACAAGTACAGGGATAAACCATCAGATTTTACTAGAGGATCAGCACCTACACAAGTACAGGGACAAACCATCAGATCTTACTAGAGGAACAGCACCTACACAAGTACAGGGACAAACCATCAGATCTTACTAGAGGAACAGCACCTACACAAGTACAGTGACAGACCATCAGATCTTACTAGAGGATCAGCACCTACACAAGTACAGGGACAAACCATCAGATCTTACTAGAGGAACAGCCCTACACAAGTACAGGGACAAACCATCAGATTTTACTAGAGGATCAGCACCTACACAAGTACAGGGACAAACCATCAGATCTTACTAGAGGAACAGCACCTACACAAGTACAGGGACAAACCATCAGATCTTTACTAGAAGAACAGCACCTACACAAGTACAGGGACAAACCATCAGATCTTACTAGAGGAACAGCACCTACACAAGTACAGGGACAAACCATCAGATCTTTACTAGAGGAACAGCACCTACACAAGTACAGGTACAAACCATCAGATCTTACTAGAGGAACAGCACCTACACAAGTACAGTGACAGAACATCAGATCTTACTAGAGGATCAGCACCTACACAAGTACAGGGACAAACCATCAGATCTTACTAGAAGAACAGCACCTACACAAGTACAGGGACAAACTATCAGATCTTACTAGAGGAACAGCACCTACACAAGTACAGTGACAGACCATCAGATCTTACTAGAGGATCAGCACCTACACAAGTACAGGGACAAACCATCAGATCTTACTAGAGGAACAGCCCTACACAAGTACAGGGACAAACCATCAGATTTTACTAGAGGATCAGCACCTACACAAGTACAGGGACAAACCATCAGATCTTACTAGAGGAACAGCACCTACACAAGTACAGGGACAAACCATCAGATCTTTACTAGAAGAACAGCACCTACACAAGTACAGGGACAAACCATCAGATCTTATTAGAGGAACAGCACCTACACAAGTACAGGGACAAACCATCAGATCTTTACTAGAGGAACAGCACCTACACAAGTACAGGTACAAACCATCAGATCTTACTAGAGGAACAGCACCTACACAAGTACAGTGACAGAACATCAGATCTTACTAGAGGATCAGCACCTACACAAGTACAGGGACAAACCATCAGATCTTACTAGAGGAACAGCACCTACACAAGTACAGAGACAAACCATCAGATCTTACTAGAGGGAACAGCACCTACACAAGTACAGAGACAAACCATCAGATCTTCCTAGAGGAACAGCACCTACACAAGTACAGGGACAAACCATCAGATCTAACTAGAGGAACACACCTACACAAGTGCAGGGACAAACCATCAGATCTTACTAGAGGTACACAAGTGCAGGGACAAACCATCAGATCTTACTAGAGGAACAGCACCTACACAAGTACAGGGACAAACCATCAGATCTTACTAGAGGATCAGCACCTACACAAGTACAGGGAAAACCAACAGATCTTACTAGAGGAACAGCACCTACACAAATACAGGGACAAACCATCAGATCTTACTAGAGGATCAGCACCTACACAAGTACAGGGACAAACCATCAGATCTTACTAGAGGATCAGCACCTACACAAGTACAGGGACAAACCATCTGATCTTACTAGAGGAAAAGCATCTACACAAGTACAGAGACAAACCATCAGATCTTACTAGAGGAACAGCACCTTCACAAGTACAGGGATAAACCATCAGATCTTACTAGAGGAACAGCACCTACACAAGTACAGGGACAAACCATCAGATCTTACTAGAGGAACAGCACCTACACAAGTACAGGGACAAACCATCAGAACTTACTAGAGGAACAGCACCTACACAAGTACAGGATCAAACCATCAGATCTTACTAGAGGAACAGCACCTACACAAGTATGTGGACAAACCATAAGATCTTACTAGAGGAACAGAACACACAAGTACAGGGACAAACCATCAGATCTTACTATAGGAACAGCCCTACACACAAGTACAGGGACAAACCATCAGATCTTACTAGAGGAACAGCACCTACACAAGTATGTGGACAAACCATCAGATCTTACTAGAGGAACAGCACCTACACAAGTACAGGGACAAACCATCAGATCTTACTAGAGGAACAGCACCTACACAAGTACAGACACAAACGATCAGATCTTACTAGAGGATCAGCACCTACACAAGTACAGGGACAAACCATCAGATCTTACTAGAGGAACAGCACCTTCACAAGTATGTGGACAAACCATCAGATCTTACTAGAGGAACACCACCTACACAAGTGCAGGGACAAACCATCAGATCTTACTAGAGGATCAGCACCTACGCAAGTACAGGGACAAACCATCAGATCTTACTAGAGGAACATCACCTACACAATTACAGGGACAAACCATCAGATCTTACTAGAGGAACAGCACCTACACAAGTACAGGGACAAACCATCAGATCTTACTAGAGGAACAGCACCTACACAAGTATGTGGACAAACCATCAGATATTACTAGAGGAACAGCACCTACACAAGTACAGGGACAAACCATCAGATCTTACTAGAGGAACAGCACCTACACAAGTATAGGGACAAACCATCAGATCTTACTAGAGGAACAGCCCTACACAAGTACAGGGACAAACCATCAGATCTTACTAGAGGAACAGCACCTACACAAGTACAGGGACAAACCATCAGATCTTACTAGAGGAACAGCACCTACACAAGTACAGCGACAAACCATCAGATCTTACTAGAGGAACAGCACCTACACAAGTATGTGGACAAACCATCAGATCTTACTAGAGGAACAGAACACACAAGTACAGGGACAAACCATCAGATCTTACTAGAGCAACAGCCCTACACACAAGTACAGGGACAAACCATCAGATCTTACTAGAGCAACAGCCCTATACACACAAGTACAGGGACAAACCATCAGATCTTACTAGAGGAACAGCACCTACACAAGTACAGGGACAAACCATCAGATCTTACTAGAGGAACAGCACCTACACAAGTACAGTGACAGACCATCAGATCTTACTAGAGGATCAGCACCTACACAAGTACAGGGACAAACCATCAGATCTTACTAGAGGAACAGCATCTACACAAGTACAGGGACAAACCATCAGATCTTACTAGAGGAACAGCCCTACACAAGTACAGGGACAAACCATCAGATCTTACTAGAGGAACACACCTACACAAGTGCAGGGACAAACCATCAGATCTTACTAGAGGTACACAAGTGCAGGGACAAACCATCAGATCTTACTAGAGGAACAGCACCTACACAAGTACAGGGACAAACCATCAGATCTTACTAGAGGTACACAAGTACAGGGACAAACCATCAGATCTTACTAGAGGATCAGCACCTACACAAGTACAAGGACAAACCATCAGATCTTACTAGAGGAACAGCACCTACACAAATACAGGGACAAACCATCAGATCTTACTAGAGGATCAGCACCTACACAAGTACAGGGACAAACCATCAGATCTTACTAGAGGATCAGCACCTACACAAGTACAGGGACAAACCATCAGATCTTACTAGAGGAACAGCATCTACACAAGTACAGAGACAAACCATCAGATTTTACTAGAGGAACAGCACCTACACAAGTACAGGGACAAACCATCAGATCTTACTAGAGGATCAGCACCTACACAAGTACAGGGACAAACAATCAGATCTGACTAGAGGAACACACCTACACAAGTACAGGGACAAACCATCAGATCTTACTAGAGGTACACAAGTGCAGGGATAAACCATCAGATCTTACTAGAGGAACAGCACCTACACAAGTACAGGGACAAACCATCAGATCTTACTAGAGGATCAGCACCTACACAAGTACAGGGACAAACCATCAGATCTTAATAGAGGAACAGCATCTACACAAGTACAGAGACAAACCATCAGATTTTACTAGAGGAACAGCACCTACACAAGTACAGGGACAAACCATCAGATCTTACTAGAGGATCAGCACCTACACAAGTACAGGGACAAACAATCAGATCTTACTAGAGGAACACACCTACACAAGTACAGGGACAAACCATCAGATCTTACTAGAGGTACACAAGTGCAGGGACAAACCATCAGATCTTACTAGAGGAACAGCACCTACACAAGTACAGGGACAAACCATCAGATCTTACTAGAGGATCAGCACCTACACAAGTACAGGGACAAACCATCAGATCTTAATAGAGGAACAGCACCTACACAAATACAGGGACAAACCATCAGATCTTACTAGAGGAACAGCATCTACACAAGTACAGAGACAAACCATCAGATTTTACTAGAGGAACAGCACCTACACAAGTACAGGGACAAACCATCAGATCTTACTAGAGGATCAGCACCTACACAAGTACAGGGACAAACCATCAGATCTTACTAGAGGAACAGCCCTACACAAGTACAGGGACAAACCATCAGATCTTACTAGAGGAACAGCACCTACACAAGTACAGGGACAAACCATCAGATCTTACTAGAGGAACAGCCCTACACAAGTACAGGGACAAACCATCAGATCTTACTAGAGGAACAGCACCTACACAAGTATGTGGACAAACCATCAGATCTTACTAGAGGAACAGAACACACAAGTACAGGGACAAACCATCAGATCTTACTAGAGGAACAGCCCTACACACAAGTACAGGGACAAACCATCAGATCTTACTAGAGGAACAGCACCTACACAAGTATGTGGACAAACCATCAGATCTTACTAGAGGAACAGCACCTACACAAGTACAGGGACAAATCATCAGATCTTACTAGAGGAACAGCACCTACACAAGTACAGGGACAAACCATCAGATCTTACTAGAGGAACAGCCCTACACAAGTACAGGGACAAACCATCAGATCTTACTAGAGGAACAGCACCTACACAAGTATGTGGACAAACCATCAGATCTTACTAGAGGAACAGAACACACAAGTACAGGGACAAACCATCAGATCTTACTAGAGGAACAGCCCTACACACAAGTACAGGGACAAACCATCAGATCTTACTAGAGGAACAGCACCTACACAAGTACAGGGACAAACCATCAGATCTTACTAGAGGAACAGCACCTACACAAGTACAGGGACAAATCATCAGATCTTACTAGAGGAACAGCACCTACACAAGTATGTGGACAAACCATCAGATCTTACTAGAGGAACAGAACACACAAGTACAGGGACAAACCATCAGATCTTACTAGAGGAACAGCCCTACACACAAGTACAGGGACAAACCATCAGATCTTACTAGAGGAACAGCACCTACACAAGTACAGGGACAAACCATCAGATCTTACTAGAGGAACAGCACCTACACAAGTACAGGGACAAATCATCAGATCTTACTAGAGGAACAGCACCTACACAAGTACAGGGACAAACCATCAGATCTTACTAGAGGAACAGCACCTACACAAGTACAGGGACAAACCATCAGATCTTACTAGAGGAACAGGACCTACACAAGTACAGGGACAAACCATCAGATCTTACTAGAGGAACAGCACCTACACAAGTACAGGGACAAACCATCAGATCTTACTAGAGGAACAGCCCTACACAAGTACAGGGACAAACCATCAGATCTTACTAGAGGAACAGCACCTACACAAGTACAGGGACAAACCATCAGATCTTACTAGAGGAACAGCCCTACACAAGTACAGTGACAAACCATCAGATCTTACTAGAGGAACAGCACCTACACAAGTACAGGGAAAAACCATCAGATCTTACTAGAGGAACAGCATCTACACAAGTACAGAGACAAACCATCAGATTGTACTAGAGGAACAGCACCTACACAAGTACAGGGACAAACCATCAGATCTTACTAGAGGATCAGCACCTACACAAGTACAGGGACAAACCATCAGATCTTACTAGAGGAACAGCCCTACACAAGTACAGGGACAAACCATCAGATCTTACTAGAGGAACAGCACCTACACAAGTACAGGGACAAACCATCAGATCTTACTAGAGGAACAGCCCTACACAAGTACAGGGACAAACCATCAGATCTTACTAGAGGAACAGCACCTACACAAGTATGTGGACAAACCATCAGATCTTACTAGAGGAACAGAACACACAAGTACAGGGACAAACCATCAGATCTTACTAGAGGAACAGCCCTACACACAAGTACAGGGACAAAGCATCAGATCTTACTAGAGGAACAGCACCTACACAAGTATGTGGACAAACCATCAGATCTTACTAGAGGAACAGCACCTACACAAGTACAGGGACAAACCATCAGATCTTACTAGAGGAACAGCACCTACACAAGTACAGGGACAAATCATCAGATCTTACTAGAGGAACAGCACCTACACAAGTACAGGGACAAACCATCAGATCTTACTAGAGGAACAGCACCTACACAAGTACAGGGAAAAACCATCAGATCTTACTAGAGGATCAGCACCTACACAAGTACAGGGACAAACCATCAGATCTTACTAGAGGAACAGCATCTACACAAGTACAGAGACAAACCATCAGATTTTACTAGAGGAACAGCACCTACACAAGTACAGGGACAAACCATCAGATCTTACTAGAGGATCAGCACCTACACAAGTACAGGGACAAACCATCAGATCTTACTAGAGGAACAGCCCTACACAAGTACAGGGACAAACCATCAGATCTTACTAGAGGAACAGCACCTACACAAGTACAGGGACAAACCATCAGATCTTACTAGAGGAACAGCCCTACACAAGTACAGGGACAAACCATCAGATCTTACTAGAGGAACAGCACCTACACAAGTACAGGGACAAACCATCAGATCTTACTAGAGGAACAGCCCTACACAAGTACAGGGACAAACCATCAGATCTTACTAGAGGAACAGCACCTACACAAGTATGTGGACAAACCATCAGATCTTACTAGAGGAACAGAACACACAAGTACAGGGACAAACCATCAGATCTTACTAGAGGAACAGCCCTACACACAAGTACAGGGACAAACCATCAGATCTTATTAGAGGAACAGCACCTACACAAGTATGTGGACAAACCATCAGATCTTACTAGAGGAACAGCACCTACACAAGTACAGAGACAAACCATCAGATCTTACTAGAGGAACAGCACCTACACAAGTACAGAGACAAACCATCAGATTTTACTAGAGGAACAGCACCTACACAAGTACAGGGACAAACCATCAGATCTTACTAGAGGATCAGCACCTACATAAGTACAGGGACAAACCATCAGATCTTACTAGAGGAACAGCCCTACACAAGTACAGGGACAAACCATCAGATCTTACTAGAGGAACAGCACCTACACAAGTACAGGGACAAACCATCAGATCTTACTAGAGGAACAGCCCTACACAAGTACAGGGACAAACCATCAGATCTTACTAGAGGAACAGCACCTACACAAGTATGTGGACAAACCATCAGATCTTACTAGAGGAACAGAACACACAAGTACAGGGACAAACCATCAGATCTTACTAGAGGAACAGCCCTACACACAAGTACAGGGACAAACCATCAGATCTTACTAGAGGAACAGCACCTACACAAGTATGTGGACAAACCATCAGATCTTACTAGAGGAACAGCACCTACACAAGTACAGGGACAAACCATCAGATCTTACTAGAGGAACAGCACCTACACAAGTACAGGGACAAATCATCAGATCTTACTAGAGGAACAGCACCTACACAAGTACAGGGACAAACCATCAGATCTTACTAGAGGAACAGCACCTACACAAGTACAGGGACAAACCATCAGATCTTACTAGAGGAACAGGACCTACACAAGTACAGGGACAAACCATCAGATCTTACTACTAGAGGAACAGTACCTACACAAGTACAGGGACAAACCATCAGATCTTACTAGAGGAACAGCCCTACACAAGTACAGGGACAAACCATCAGATCTTACTAGAGGAACAGCACCTACACAAGTACAGGGACAAACCATCAGATCTTACTAGAGGAACAGCCCTACACAAGTACAGTGACAAACCATCAGATCTTACTAGAGGAACAGCACCTACACAAGTACAGGGAAAAACCATCAGATCTTACTAGAGGAACAGCATCTACACAAGTACAGAGACAAACCATCAGATTGTACTAGAGGAACAGCACCTACACAAGTACAGGGACAAACCATCAGATCTTACTAGAGGATCAGCACCTACACAAGTACAGGGACAAACCATCAGATCTTACTAGAGGAACAGCCCTACACAAGTACAGGGACAAACCATCAGATCTTACTAGAGGAACAGCACCTACACAAGTACAGGGACAAACCATCAGATCTTACTAGAGGAACAGCCCTACACAAGTACAGGGACAAACCATCAGATCTTACTAGAGGAACAGCACCTACACAAGTATGTGGACAAACCATCAGATCTTACTAGAGGAACAGAACACACAAGTACAGGGACAAACCATCAGATCTTACTAGAGGAACAGCCCTATACACAAGTACAGGGACAAAGCATCAGATCTTACTAGAGGAACAGCACCTACACAAGTATGTGGACAAACCATCAGATCTTACTAGAGGAACAGCACCTACACAAGTACAGCGACAAACCATCAGATCTTAATAGAGGAACAGCACCTACACAAATACAGGGACAAACCATCAGATCTTACTAGAGGAACAGCATCTACACAAGTACAGAGACAAACCATCAGATTTTACTAGAGGAACAGCACCTACACAAGTACAGGGACAAACCATCAGATCTTACTAGAGGATCAGCACCTACACAAGTACAGGGACAAACCATCAGATCTTACTAGAGGAACAGCCCTACACAAGTACAGGGACAAACCATCAGATCTTACTAGAGGAACAGCACCTACACAAGTACAGGGACAAACCATCAGATCTTACTAGAGGAACAGCCCTACACAAGTACAGGGACAAACCATCAGATCTTACTAGAGGAACAGCACCTACACAAGTATGTGGACAAACCATCAGATCTTACTAGAGGAACAGAACACACAAGTACAGGGACAAACCATCAGATCTTACTAGAGGAACAGCCCTACACACAAGTACAGGGACAAACCATCAGATCTTACTAGAGGAACAGCACCTACACAAGTATGTGGACAAACCATCAGATCTTACTAGAGGAACAGCACCTACACAAGTACAGGGACAAATCATCAGATCTTACTAGAGGAACAGCACCTACACAAGTACAGGGACAAACCATCAGATCTTACTAGAGGAACAGCCCTACACAAGTACAGGGACAAACCATCAGATCTTACTAGAGGAACAGCACCTACACAAGTATGTGGACAAACCATCAGATCTTACTAGAGGAACAGAACACACAAGTACAGGGACAAACCATCAGATCTTACTAGAGGAACAGCCCTACACACAAGTACAGGGACAAACCATCAGATCTTACTAGAGGAACAGCACCTACACAAGTACAGGGACAAACCATCAGATCTTACTAGAGGAACAGCACCTACACAAGTACAGGGACAAATCATCAGATCTTACTAGAGGAACAGCACCTACACAAGTATGTGGACAAACCATCAGATCTTACTAGAGGAACAGAACACACAAGTACAGGGACAAACCATCAGATCTTACTAGAGGAACAGCCCTACACACAAGTACAGGGACAAACCATCAGATCTTACTAGAGGAACAGCACCTACACAAGTACAGGGACAAACCATCAGATCTTACTAGAGGAACAGCACCTACACAAGTACAGGGACAAATCATCAGATCTTACTAGAGGAACAGCACCTACACAAGTACAGGGACAAACCATCAGATCTTACTAGAGGAACAGCACCTACACAAGTACAGGGACAAACCATCAGATCTTACTAGAGGAACAGGACCTACACAAGTACAGGGACAAACCATCAGATCTTACTAGAGGAACAGCACCTACACAAGTACAGGGACAAACCATCAGATCTTACTAGAGGAACAGCCCTACACAAGTACAGGGACAAACCATCAGATCTTACTAGAGGAACAGCACCTACACAAGTACAGGGACAAACCATCAGATCTTACTAGAGGAACAGCCCTACACAAGTACAGTGACAAACCATCAGATCTTACTAGAGGAACAGCACCTACACAAGTACAGGGAAAAACCATCAGATCTTACTAGAGGAACAGCATCTACACAAGTACAGAGACAAACCATCAGATTGTACTAGAGGAACAGCACCTACACAAGTACAGGGACAAACCATCAGATCTTACTAGAGGATCAGCACCTACACAAGTACAGGGACAAACCATCAGATCTTACTAGAGGAACAGCCCTACACAAGTACAGGGACAAACCATCAGATCTTACTAGAGGAACAGCACCTACACAAGTACAGGGACAAACCATCAGATCTTACTAGAGGAACAGCCCTACACAAGTACAGGGACAAACCATCAGATCTTACTAGAGGAACAGCACCTACACAAGTATGTGGACAAACCATCAGATCTTACTAGAGGAACAGAACACACAAGTACAGGGACAAACCATCAGATCTTACTAGAGGAACAGCCCTACACACAAGTACAGGGACAAAGCATCAGATCTTACTAGAGGAACAGCACCTACACAAGTATGTGGACAAACCATCAGATCTTACTAGAGGAACAGCACCTACACAAGTACAGGGACAAACCATCAGATCTTACTAGAGGAACAGCACCTACACAAGTACAGGGACAAATCATCAGATCTTACTAGAGGAACAGCACCTACACAAGTACAGGGACAAACCATCAGATCTTACTAGAGGAACAGCACCTACACAAGTACAGGGAAAAACCATCAGATCTTACTAGAGGATCAGCACCTACACAAGTACAGGGACAAACCATCAGATCTTACTAGAGGAACAGCATCTACACAAGTACAGAGACAAACCATCAGATTTTACTAGAGGAACAGCACCTACACAAGTACAGGGACAAACCATCAGATCTTACTAGAGGATCAGCACCTACACAAGTACAGGGACAAACCATCAGATCTTACTAGAGGAACAGCCCTACACAAGTACAGGGACAAACCATCAGATCTTACTAGAGGAACAGCACCTACACAAGTACAGGGACAAACCATCAGATCTTACTAGAGGAACAGCCCTACACAAGTACAGGGACAAACCATCAGATCTTACTAGAGGAACAGCACCTACACAAGTACAGGGACAAACCATCAGATCTTACTAGAGGAACAGCCCTACACAAGTACAGGGACAAACCATCAGATCTTACTAGAGGAACAGCACCTACACAAGTATGTGGACAAACCATCAGATCTTACTAGAGGAACAGAACACACAAGTACAGGGACAAACCATCAGATCTTACTAGAGGAACAGCCCTACACACAAGTACAGGGACAAACCATCAGATCTTATTAGAGGAACAGCACCTACACAAGTATGTGGACAAACCATCAGATCTTACTAGAGGAACAGCACCTACACAAGTACAGAGACAAACCATCAGATCTTACTAGAGGAACAGCACCTACACAAGTACAGAGACAAACCATCAGATTTTACTAGAGGAACAGCACCTACACAAGTACAGGGACAAACCATCAGATCTTACTAGAGGATCAGCACCTACATAAGTACAGGGACAAACCATCAGATCTTACTAGAGGAACAGCCCTACACAAGTACAGGGACAAACCATCAGATCTTACTAGAGGAACAGCACCTACACAAGTACAGGGACAAACCATCAGATCTTACTAGAGGAACAGCCCTACACAAGTACAGGGACAAACCATCAGATCTTACTAGAGGAACAGCACCTACACAAGTATGTGGACAAACCATCAGATCTTACTAGAGGAACAGAACACACAAGTACAGGGACAAACCATCAGATCTTACTAGAGGAACAGCCCTACACACAAGTACAGGGACAAACCATCAGATCTTACTAGAGGAACAGCACCTACACAAGTATGTGGACAAACCATCAGATCTTACTAGAGGAACAGCACCTACACAAGTACAGGGACAAACCATCAGATCTTACTAGAGGAACAGCACCTACACAAGTACAGGGACAAATCATCAGATCTTACTAGAGGAACAGCACCTACACAAGTACAGGGACAAACCATCAGATCTTACTAGAGGAACAGCACCTACACAAGTACAGGGACAAACCATCAGATCTTACTAGAGGAACAGGACCTACACAAGTACAGGGACAAACCATCAGATCTTACTAGAGGAACAGTACCTACACAAGTACAGGGACAAACCATCAGATCTTACTAGAGGAACAGCCCTACACAAGTACAGGGACAAACCATCAGATCTTACTAGAGGAACAGCACCTACACAAGTACAGGGACAAACCATCAGATCTTACTAGAGGAACAGCCCTACACAAGTACAGTGACAAACCATCAGATCTTACTAGAGGAACAGCACCTACACAAGTACAGGGAAAAACCATCAGATCTTACTAGAGGAACAGCATCTACACAAGTACAGAGACAAACCATCAGATTGTACTAGAGGAACAGCACCTACACAAGTACAGGGACAAACCATCAGATCTTACTAGAGGATCAGCACCTACACAAGTACAGGGACAAACCATCAGATCTTACTAGAGGAACAGCCCTACACAAGTACAGGGACAAACCATCAGATCTTACTAGAGGAACAGCACCTACACAAGTACAGGGACAAACCATCAGATCTTACTAGAGGAACAGCCCTACACAAGTACAGGGACAAACCATCAGATCTTACTAGAGGAACAGCACCTACACAAGTATGTGGACAAACCATCAGATCTTACTAGAGGAACAGAACACACAAGTACAGGGACAAACCATCAGATCTTACTAGAGGAACAGCCCTATACACAAGTACAGGGACAAAGCATCAGATCTTACTAGAGGAACAGCACCTACACAAGTATGTGGACAAACCATCAGATCTTACTAGAGGAACAGCACCTACACAAGTACAGGGACAAACCATCAGATCTTACTAGAGGAACAGCACCTACACAAGTACAGGGACAAATCATCAGATCTTACTAGAGGAACAGCACCTACACAAGTACAGGGACAAACCATCAGATCTTACTAGAGGAACAGGACCTACACAAGTACAGGGACAAACCATCAGATCTTACTAGAGGAACAGCACCTACACAAGCACAGGGACAAACCATCAGATCTTACTAGAGGAACAGCCCTACACAAGTACAGGGACAAACCATCAGATCTTACTAGAGGAACAGCACCTACACAAGTACAGGGAAAAACCATCAGATCTTACTAGAGGATCAGCACCTACACAAGTACAGGGACAAACCATCAGATCTTACTAGAGGAACAGCATCTACACAAGTACAGAGACAAACCATCAGATTTTACTAGAGGAACAGCACCTACACAAGTACAGGGACAAACCATCAGATCTTACTAGAGGATCAGCACCTACACAAGTACAGGGACAAACCATCAGATCTTACTAGAGGAACAGCCCTACACAAGTACAGGGACAAACCATCAGATCTTAATAGAGGAACAGCACCTACACAAGTACAGGGACAAACCATCAGATCTTACTAGAGGAACAGCCCTACACAAGTACAGGGACAAACCATCAGATCTTACTAGAGGAACAGCACCTACACAAGTACAGGGACAAACCATCAGATCTTACTAGAGGAACAGCCCTACACAAGTACAGGGACAAACCATCAGATCTTACTAGAGGAACAGCACCTACACAAGTATGTGGACAAACCATCAGATCTTACTAGAGGAACAGAACACACAAGTACAGGGACAAACCATCAGATCTTACTAGAGGAACAGCCCTACACACAAGTACAGGGACAAACCATCAGATCTTATTAGAGGAACAGCACCTACACAAGTATGTGGACAAACCATCAGATCTTACTAGAGGAACAGCACCTACACAAGTACAGAGACAAACCATCAGATCTTACTAGAGGAACAGCACCTACACAAGTACAGGGACAAACCATCAGATCTTACTAGAGGAATAGCACCTACACAAGTACAGGGACAAACCATCAGATCTTACTAGAGGAACAGCATCTACACAAGTACAGAGACAAACCATCAGATTTTACTAGAGGAACAGCACCTACACAAGTACAGGGACAAACCATCAGATCTTACTAGAGGATCAGCACCTACAAAAGTACAGGGACAAACCATCAGATCTTACTAGAGGAACAGCCCTTCACAAGTACAGGGACAAACCATCAGATCTTACTAGAGGAACAGCACCTACACAAGTACAGGGACAAACCATCAGATCTTACTAGAGGAACAGCCCTACACAAGTACAGGGACAAACCATCAGATATTACTAGAGGAACAGTACCTACACAAGTATGTGGACAAACCATCAGATCTTACTAGAGGAACAGAACACACAAGTACAGGGACAAACCATCAGATCTTACTAGAGGAACAGCCCTACACACAAGTACAGGGACAAACCATCAGATCTTACTAGAGGAACAGCACCTACACAAGTACAGGGACAAACCATCAGATCTTACTAGAGGAACAGCACCTACACAAGTACAGGGAAAACCATCAGATCTTACTAGAGGAACAGCACCTACACAAGTACAGGGACAAACCATCAGATCTTACTAGAGGAACAGGACCTACACAAGTAAAGGGACAAACCATCAGATCTTACTAGAGGAACAGCACCTACACAAGTACAGGGACAAACCATCAGATCTTACTAGAGGAACAGCCCTACACAAGTACAGGGACAAACCATCAGATCTTACTAGAGGAATAGCACCTACACAAGTACAGGGACAAACCATCAGATCTTACTAGAGGATCAGCACCTACACAAGTACAGGGACAAACCATCAGATCTTACTAGAGGAACAGCATCTACACAAGTACAGAGACAAACCATCAGATTTTACTAGAGGAACAGCACCTACACAAGTACAGGGACAAACCATCAGATCTTACTAGAGGATCAGCACCTACACAAGTACAGGGACAAACCATCAGATCTTACTAGAGGAACAGCCCTACACAAGTACAGGGACAAACCATCAGATCTTACTAGAGGAACAGCACCTACACAAGTACAGGGACAAACCATCAGATCTTACTAGAGGAACAGCCCTACACAAGTACAGGGACAAACCATCAGATCTTACTAGAGGAACAGCACCTACACAAGTACAGGGACAAACCATCAGATCTTACTAGAGGAACAGCCCTACACAAGTACAGGGACAAACCATCAGATCTTACTAGAGGAACAGCACCTACACAAGTATGTGGACAAACCATCAGATCTTACTAGAGGAACAGCCCTACACAAGTACATAGATAAACCATCAGATCTTACTAGAGGAACAGCACCTACACAAGTACAGGGACAAACCATCAGATCTTACTAGAGGTACACAAGTACAGGGACAAACCATCAGATCATACTAGAGGAACAGCACCTACACAATTACAGGGACAAACCATCAGATCTTACTACAGGAACAGCACCTACACAAGTACAGGGACAAACCATCAGATCTTACACTAGAGGAACAGAACCTACATAAGTACAGAGACTAACCATCAGATCTCACTAGAGGAACAGCACCTACACAAGTACAGAGACAGACCATCAGATCTTACTAGAGGAACAGCCCTACACAAGTACAGGGACAGACCATCAGATCTTACTAGAGGAACAGCACCTACACAAGTACAAGGACAAACCATCAGATCTTACTAGAGGAACAGCACCTACACAAGTACAGGGACAAACCATCAGATCTTACTAGAGGAACAGCACCTACACAAGTACAGGGACAAACCATCAGATCTCACTAGAGGAACAGCACCTACACAAGTACAGAGACAGACCATCAGATCTTACTAGAGGAACAGCCCTACACAAGTACAGGGACAGACCATCAGATCTTACTAGAGGAACAGCACGTACACAAGTACAGAGACAAACCATCAGATCTTACTAGAGGAACAGCACCTACACAAGTACAGGAACAAACCATCAGATCTTACTAGAGGAACAGCACCTACACAAGTACAGGGACAAACCATCAGATCTTACTAGAGGAACAGCACCTACACAAGTACAGGGACAGACCATCAGATCTTACTAGAGGAACAGCACCTACACAAGTACAGGGACAGACCATCAGATGTTACTAGAGGAACAGCACCTACACAAGTCCAGAGACAAACCATCAGATCTTACTAGAGGAACAGCACCTACACAAGTACAGGGACAAATCATCAGATCTTACTAGAGGAACAGCATCTACACAAGTACAGGGACAAACCATCAGATCTTACTAGAGGAACAGCACCTACACAAGTACAGGGACAAACCATCTGATCTTACTAGAGGAACAGCACCTACACAAGTACAGGGACAAACCATCAGATCTTACTAGAGGAACAGCACCTACACAAGTACAGGGACAAACCATCAGATCTTACTAGAGGAACAGCACCTACACAAGTACAGGGACAAACCATCAGATCTTACTAGAGGAACAGCACCTACACAAGTACAGGGACAAACCATCAGATCTTACTAGGGGTACACAAGTACAGGGACAAACCATCAGATCTTACTAGAGGATCAGCACCTACACAAGTACAGGGACAGATCATCAGATCTTACTAGAGGATCAGCACCTACACAAGTACAGGGACAAACCATCAGATCTTACTAGAGGAACAGCACCTACACAAGTACAGAGACAAACCATCAGATCTTACTAGAGGGAACAGCACCTACACAAGTACAGAGACAAACCATCAGATCTTACTAGAGGAACAGCACCTACACAAGTACAGGGACAAACCATCAGATATTACTAGAGGATCAGCACCTACACAAGTACAGGGACAAACCATCAGATCTTACTAGAGGAACAGCACCTACACAAGTACAGGGACAAACCATCAGATCTTACTAGAGGAACAGCACCTACACAAATACAGGGACAAACCATCAGATCTTACTAGAGGATCAGCACCTACACAAGTACAGGGACAAACCATCAGATCTTACTAGAGGATCAGCACCTACACAAGTACAGGGACAAACCATCAGATCTTACTAGAGGAACAGCATCTACACAAGTACAGAGACAAACCATCAGATTTTACTAGAGGAACAGCACCTACACAAGTACAGGGACAAACCATCAGATCTTACTAGAGGATCAGCACCTACACAAGTACAGGGACAAACCATCAGATCTAACTAGAGGAACACACCTACACAAGTGCAGGGACAAACCATCAGATCTTACTAGAGGTACACAAGTGCAGGGACAAACCATCAGATCTTACTAGAGGAACAGCACCCACACAAGTACAGGGACAAACCATCAGATCTTACTAGAGGATCAGCACCTACACAAGTACAGGGACAAACCATCAGATCTTACTAGAGGAACAGCACCTACACAAATACAGGGACAAACCATCAGATCTTACTAGAGGAACAGCACCTACACAAGTACAGAGACAAACCATCAGATCTTACTAGAGGATCAGCACCTACACAAGTACTGGGACAAACCATCAGATCTTACTAGAGGATCAGCACCTACACAAGTACAGGGACAAACCATCAGATCTTACTAGAGGAACAGCATCTACACAAGTACAGAGACAAACCATCAGATCTTACTAGAGGAACAGCACCTACACAAGTACAGGGACAAACCATCAGATCTTACTAGAGGAACAGCACCTACACAAGTACAGGGACAAACTATCAGATCTTACTAGAGGAACAGCACCTACACAAGTACAGGGACAAACCATCAGAACTTACTAGAGGAACAGCACCTACACAAGTACAGGATCAAACCATCAGATCTTACTAGAGGAACAGCACCTACACAAGTATGTGGACAAACCATAAGATCTTACTAGAGGAACAGAACACACAAGTACAGGGACAAACCATCAGATCTTACTAGAGGAACAGCCCTACACACAAGTACAGGGACAAACCATCAGATCTTACTAGAGGAAAAGCACCTACACAAGTATGTGGACAAACCATCAGATCTTACTAGAGGAACAGCACCTACACAAGTACAGGGACAAACCATCAGATCTTACTAGAGGAACAGCACCTGCACAAGTACAGGGACAAACGATCAGATCTTACTAGAGGATCAGCACCTACACAAGTACAGGGACAAACCATCAGATCTTACTAGAGGAACAGCACCTACACAAGTATGTGGACAAACCATCAGATCTTACTAGAGGAACAGCACCTACACAAGTACAGGGACAAACCATCAGATCTTACTAGAGGAACAGCACCTACACAAGTATGTGGACAAACCATCAGATCTTACTAGAGGAACAGCACCTACACAAGTACAGGGACAAACCATCAGATCTTACTAGAGGAACAGCACCTACACAAGTACAGGGACAAACCATCAGATCTTACTAGAGGAACAGCCCTACACAAGTACAGGGACAAACCATCAGATCTTACTAGAGGAACAGCACCTACACAAGTACAGAGACAAACCATCAGATCATACTAGAGGAACAGCCCTACACAAGTACAGGGACAAACCATCAGATCTCACTAGAGGAACAGCCCTACACAAGTACAGGGACAAACCATCAGATTTTACTAGAGGATCAGCACCTACACAAGTACAGGGACAAACCATCAGATCTTACTAGAGGAACAGCACCTACACAAGTACAGGGACAAACCATCAGATCTTACTAGAGGAACAGCACCTACACAAGTACAGGGACAAACCATCAGATCTTTACTAGAGGAACAGCACCTACACAAGTACAGGGACAAACCATCAGATCTTACTAGAGGAACAGCACCTACACAAGTACAGTGACAGAACATCAGATCTTACTAGAGGATCAGCACCTACACAAGTACAGGGACAAACCATCAGATCTTACTAGAGGAACAGCACCTACACAAGTACAGAGACAAACCATCAGATCTTAATAGAGGGAACAGCACCTACTCAAGTACAGAGACAAACCATCAGATCTTACTAGAGGAATAGAACCTACACAAGTACAGGGACAAACCATCAGATCTTACTAGAGGATCAGCACCTACACAAGTACAGGGACAAACCATCAGATCTTACTAGAGGAACAGTACCTACACAAATACAGGGACAAACCATCAGATCTTACTAGAGGATCAGCACCTACACAAGTACAGGGACAAACCATCAGATCTTACTAGTGGAACAGCATCTACACAAGTACAGAGACAAACCATCAGATTTTACTAGAGGAACAGCACCTACACAAGTACAGGGACAAACCATCAGATCTAACTAGAGGAACACAGCTACACAAGTGCAGGGACAAACCATCAGATCTTACTAGAGGTACACAAGTGCAGGGACAAACCATCAGATCTTACTAGAGGAACAGCACCTACACAAGTACAGGGACAAACCATCAGATCTTACTAGAGGATCAGCACCTACACAAGTACAGGGACAGACCATCAGATCTTGCTAGAGGAACAGCACCTACACAAATACAGGGACAAACCATCAGATCTTACTAGAGGATCAGCACCTACACAAGTACAGGGACAAACCATCAGATCTTACTAGAGGATCAGCACCTACACAAGTACAGGGACAAACCATCAGATCTTACTAGAGGAACAGCCCTACACAAGTACAGGGACAAACCATCAGATCTTACTAGTGGAACAGCACCTACACAAGTACAGAGACAAACCATCAGATCTTACTAGAGGAACAGCACCTACACAAGTACAGGGACAAACCGTCAGATCTTACTAGAGGATCAGCACCTACACAAGTACAGGGACAAACCATCAGATCTTACTAGGGGAACAGCCCTACACAAGTACCGGGAAAAACCATCAGATCTTACTAGAGGAACAGCACCTACACAAGTACAGCGACAAACCATCAGATCTTACTAGAGGAACAGCACCTACACAAGTATGTGGACAAACCATCAGATCTTACTAGAGGAACAGAACACACAAGTACAGGGACAAACCATCAGATCTTACTAGAGGAACAGCCCTACACACAAGTACAGGGACAAACCATCAGATCTTACTAGAGGAACAGCACCTACACAAGTATGTGGACAAACAATCAGATCTTACTAGAGGAACAGCACCTACACAAGTACAGGGACAAACCATCAGATCTTACTAGAGGTACACAAGTGCAGGGACAAACCATCAGATCTTACTAGAGGAACAGCACCCACACAAGTACAGGGACAAACCATCAGATCTTACTAGAGGATCAGCACCTACACAAGTACAGGGACAAACCATCAGATCTTACTAGAGGAACAGCACCTACACAAATACAGGGACAAACCATCAGATCTTACTAGAGGATCAGCACCTACACAAGTACTGGGACAAACCATCAGATCTTACTAGAGGATCAGCACCTACACAAGTACAGGGACAAACCATCAGATCTTACTAGAGGAACAGCATCTACACAAGTACAGAGACAAACCATCAGATCTTACTAGAGGAACAGCACCTACACAAGTACAGGGACAAACCATCAGATCTTACTAGAGGAACAGCACCTACACAAGTACAGGGACAAACCATCAGATCTTACTAGAGGATCAGCACCTACAAAAGTACAGGGACAAACCATCAGATCTTACTAGAGGAACAGCCCTTCACAAGTACAGGGACAAACCATCAGATCTTACTAGAGGAACAGCACCTACACAAGTACAGGGACAAACCATCAGATCTTACTAGAGGAACAGCCCTACACAAGTACAGGGACAAACCATCAGATCTTACTAGAGGAACAGCACCTACACAAGTATGTGGACAAACCATCAGATCTTACTAGAGGAACAGAACACACAAGTACAGGGACAAACCATCAGATCTTACTAGAGGAACAGCCCTACACACAAGTACAGGGACAAACCATCAGATCTTACTAGAGGAACAGCACCTACACAAGTACAGGGACAAACCATCAGATCTTACTAGAGGAACAGCACCTACACAAGTACAGGGACAAACCATCAGATCTTACTAGAGGAACAGCACCTACACAAGTACAGGGACAAACCATCAGATCTTACTAGAGGAACAGCACCTACACAATTACAGGGACAAACCATCAGATCTTACTAGAGGAACAGGACCTACACAAGTACAGGGACAAACCATCAGATCTTACTAGAGGAACAGCCCTACACAAGTACAGGGACAAACCATCAGATCTTACTAGAGGAACAGCACCTACACAAGTACAGGGACAAACCATCAGATCTTACTAGAGGAACAGCACCTACACAAGTACAGCGACAAACAATCAGATCTTACTAGAGGAACAGCACCTACACAAGTATGTGGACAAACCATCAGATCTTACTAGAGGAACAGAACACACAAGTACAGGGACAAACCATCAGATCTTACTAGAGGAACAGCCCTACACACAAGTACAGGGACAAACCATCAGATCTTACTAGAGGAACAGCACCTACACAAGTACAGGGACAAACCATCAGATATTACTAGAGGAACAGCACCTACACAAGTACAGGGACAAACCATCAGATCTTACTATAGAGGTACAGCACCTACACAAGTACAGTGACAGACCATCAGATCTTACTAGAGGATCAGCACCTATACAAGTAAAGGGACAAACCATCAGATCTTACTAGAGGAACAGCATCTACACAAGTACAGGGACAAACCATCAGATCTTACTAGAGGAACAGCCCTACACAAGTACAGGGACAAACCATCAGATCTTACTAGAGGAACACACCTACACAAGTGCAGGGACAAACCATCAGATCTTACTAGAGGTACACAAGTACAGGGACAAACCATCAGATCTTACTAGAGGAACAGCACCTACACAAGTACAGGGACAAACCATCAGATCTTACTAGAGGTACACAAGTACAGGGACAAACCATCAGATCTTACTAGAGGATCAGAACCTACACAAGTACAAGGACAAACCATCAGATGTTACTAGAGGAACAGCACCTACACAAATACAGGGACAAACCATCAGATCTTACTAGAGGATCAGCACCTACACAAGTACAGGGACAAACCATCAGATCTTACTAGAGGATCAGCACCTACACAAGTACAGGGACAAACCATCAGATCTTACTAGAGGAACAGCATCTACACAAGTACAGAGACAAACCATCAGATTTTACTAGAGGAACAGCACCTACACAAGTACAGGGACAAACCATCAGATCTTACTAGAGGATCAGCACCTACACAAGTACAGGGACAAACCATCAGATCTTACTAGAGGAACACACCTACACAAGTGCAGGGACAAACCATCAGATCTTACTAGAGGTACACAAGTGCAGGGTCAAACCATCAGATCTTACTAGAGGAACAGCACCTACACAAGTACAGGGACAAACCATCAGATCTTACTAGAGGATCAGCACCTACACAAGTACAGGGACAAACCATCAGATCTTAATAGATGAACAGCACCTACACAAATACAGGGACAAACCATCAGATCTTACTAGAGGAACAGCATCTACACAAGTACAGAGACAAACCATCAGATTTTACTAGAGGAACAGCACCTACACAAGTACAGGGACAAACCATCAGATCTTACTAGAGGATCAGCACCTACACAAGTACAGGGACAAACCATCAGATCTTACTAGAGGAACAGCCCTACACAAGTACAGGGACAAACCATCAGATCTCACTAGAGGAACAGCACCTACACAAGTACAGGGACAAACCATCAGATCTTACTAGAGGAACAGCCCTACACAAGTACAGGGACAAACCATCAGATCTTACTAGAGGAACAGCACCTACACAAGTATGTGGACAAACCATCAGATCTTACTAGAGGAACAGAACACACAAGTACAGGGACAAACCATCAGATCTTACTAGAGGAACAGCCCTACACACAAGTACAGGGACAAACCATCAGATCTTACTAGAGGAACAGTACCTACACAAATACAGGGACAAACCATCAGATCTTACTAGAGGATCAGCACCTACACAAGTACAGGGACAAACCATCAGATCTTACTAGAGGATGAGCACCTACACAAGTACAGGGACAAACCATCAGATCTTACTAGAGGAACAGCATCTACACAAGTACAGAGACAAACCATCAGATTTTACTAGAGGAACAGCACCTACACTAGTATAGGGACAAACCATCAGATCTTACTAGAGGATCAGCACCTACACAAGTACAGGGACAAACCATCAGATCTAACTAGAGGAACACACCTACACAAGTGCAGGGACAAACCATCAGATCTTACTAGAGGTACACAAGTGCAGGGACAAACCATCAGATCTTACTAGAGGAACAGCACCTACACAAGTACAGGGACAACCCATCAGATCTTACTAGAGGATCAGCACCTACACAAGTACAGGGACAAACCATCAGATCTTACTAGAGGAACAGCACCTACACAAATACAGGGACAAACCATCAGATCTTACTAGAGGATCAGCACCTACACAAGTACAGGGACAAACCATCAGATCTTACTAGAGGATCAGCACCTACACAAGTACAGGGACAAACCATCAGATCTTACTAGAGGAACAGCCCTACACAAGTACAGGGACAAACCATCAGATCTTACTAGTGGAACAGCACCTACACAAGTACAGAGACAAACCATCAGATCTTACTAGGGGAACAGCCCTACACAAGTACCGGGACAAACCATCAGATCTTACTAGAGGAACAGCACCTACACAAGTACAGCGACAAACCATCAGATCTTACTAGAGGAACAGCACCTACACAAGTCTGTGGACAAACCATCAGATCTTACTAGAGGAACAGAACACACAAGTACAGGGAAAAACCATCAGATCTTACTAGAGGAACAGCCCTACACACAAGTACAGGGACAAACCATCAGATCTAACTAGAGGAACAGCACCTACACAAGTATGTGGACAAACCATCAGATCTTACTAGAGGAACAGCACCTACACAAGTACAGGGACAAACCATCAGATCTTACTAGAGGAACAGCACCTACACAAGTACAGGGACAAACCATCAGATCTTACTAGAGGAACAGCCCTACACAAGTACAGGGACAAACCATCAGATCTTACTAGAGGAACAGCACCTACACAAGTACAGGGACAAACCATCAGATCTTACTAGAGGAACAGCACCTACACAAGTACAGCGACAAACCATCAGATCTTACTAGAGGAACAGCACCTACACAAGTATGTGGACAAACCATCAGATCTTACTAGAGGAACAGAACACACAAGTACAGGGACAAACCATCAGATCTTACTAGAGGAACAGCCCTACACACAAGTACAGGGACAAACCATCAGATCTTACTAGAGGAACAGCACCTACACAAGTACAGGGACAAACCATCAGATATTACTAGAGGAACAGCACCTACACAAGTACAGGGACAAACCATCAGATCTTACTAGAGGAACAGCACCTACACAAGTACAGTGACAGACCATCAGATCTTACTAGAGGATCAGCACCTACACAAGTACAGGGACAAACCATCAGATCTTACTAGAGGAACAGCATCTACACAAGTACAGGGACAAACCATCAGATCTTACTAGAGGAACAGCCCTACACAAGTACAGGGACAAACCATCAGATCTTACTAGAGGTACACAAGTGCAGGGACAAACCATCAGATCTTACTAGAGGAACAGCACCTACACAAGTACAGGGACAACCCATCAGATCTTACTAGAGGATCAGCACCTACACAAGTACAGGGACAAACCATCAGATCTTACTAGAGGAACAGCACCTACACAAATACAGGGACAAACCATCAGATCTTACTAGAGGATCAGCACCTACACAAGTACAGGGACAAACCATCAGATCTTACTAGAGGATCAGCACCTACACAAGTACAGGGACAAACCATCAGATCTTACTAGAGGAACAGCCCTACACAAGTACAGGGACAAACCATCAGATCTTACTAGTGGAACAGCACCTACACAAGTACAGAGACAAACCATCAGATCTTACTAGGGGAACAGCCCTACACAAGTACCGGGACAAACCATCAGATCTTACTAGAGGAACAGCACCTACACAAGTACAGCGACAAACCATCAGATCTTACTAGAGGAACAGCACCTACACAAGTCTGTGGACAAACCATCAGATCTTACTAGAGGAACAGAACACACAAGTACAGGGAAAAACCATCAGATCTTACTAGAGGAACAGCCCTACACACAAGTACAGGGACAAACCATCAGATCTAACTAGAGGAACAGCACCTACACAAGTATGTGGACAAACCATCAGATCTTACTAGAGGAACAGCACCTACACAAGTACAGGGACAAACCATCAGATCTTACTAGAGGAACAGCACCTACACAAGTACAGGGACAAACCATCAGATCTTACTAGAGGAACAGCCCTACACAAGTACAGGGACAAACCATCAGATCTTACTAGAGGAACAGCACCTACACAAGTACAGGGACAAACCATCAGATCTTACTAGAGGAACAGCACCTACACAAGTACAGCGACAAACCATCAGATCTTACTAGAGGAACAGCACCTACACAAGTATGTGGACAAACCATCAGATCTTACTAGAGGAACAGAACACACAAGTACAGGGACAAACCATCAGATCTTACTAGAGGAACAGCCCTACACACAAGTACAGGGACAAACCATCAGATCTTACTAGAGGAACAGCACCTACACAAGTACAGGGACAAACCATCAGATATTACTAGAGGAACAGCACCTACACAAGTACAGGGACAAACCATCAGATCTTACTAGAGGAACAGCACCTACACAAGTACAGTGACAGACCATCAGATCTTACTAGAGGATCAGCACCTACACAAGTACAGGGACAAACCATCAGATCTTACTAGAGGAACAGCATCTACACAAGTACAGGGACAAACCATCAGATCTTACTAGAGGAACAGCCCTACACAAGTACAGGGACAAACCATCAGATCTTACTAGAGGAACACACCTACACAAGTGCAGGGACAAACCATCAGATCTTACTAGAGGTACACAAGTGCAGGGACAAACCATCAGATCTTACTAGAGGAACAGCACCTACACAAGTACAGGGACAAACCATCAGATCTTACTAGAGGTACACAAGTACAGGGACAAACCATCAGATCTTACTAGAGGATCAGAACCTACACAAGTACAAGGACAAACCATCAGATGTTACTAGAGTAACAGCCCTACACAAGTACAGGGACAAACCATCAGATCTTACTAGAGGAACAGCACCTACACAAGTACAGGGACAAACCATCAGATCTTACTAGAGGAACAGCCCTACACAAGTACAGGGACAAACCATCAGATCTTACTAGAGGAACAGCACCTACACAAGTATGTGGACAAACCATCAGATCTTACTAGAGGAACAGAACACACAAGTACATGGACAAACCATCAGATCTTACTAGAGGAACAGCCCTACACACAAGTACAGGGACAAACCATCAGATCTTACTAGAGGAGCAGCACCTACACAAGTACAGGGACAAACCATCAGATCTTACTAGAGGAACAGCACCTACACAAGTACAGGGACAAACCATCAGATCTTACTAGAGGAACAGCACCTACACAAGTACAGGGACAAAGCATCAGATCTTACTAGAGGAACAGGACCTACACAAGTACAGGGACAAACCATCAGATCTTACTAGAGGAACAGCACCTACACAAGTACAGGGATAAACCATCAGATCTTACTAGAGGAACAGCCCTACACAAGTACAGGGACAAACCATCAGATCTTACTAGAGGAACTGCCCTACACATGTACAGGGACAAACCATCAGATCTTACTAGATGAACAGCACCTACACAAGTACAGGGACAAACCATCAGATCTTACTAGAGGAACAGCATCTACACAATTACAGAGACAAACCATCAGATTTTACTAGAGGAACAGCACCTACACAAGTACAGGGACAAACCATCAGATCTTACTAGAGGATCAGCACCCACACAAGTACAGGGACAAACCATCAGATCTTACAGAGGAACAGCCCTACACAAGTACAGGGACAAACCATCAGATCTTACTAGAGGAACAGCACCTACACAAGTACAGGGACAAACCATCAGATCTTACTAGAGGAACAGCCCTACACAAGTACAGGGACAAACCATCAGATCTTACTAGAGGAACAGCACCTACACAAGTACAGGGATAAACCATCAGATCTTACTAGAGGAACAGCCCTACACAAGTACAGGGACAAACCATCAGATCTTACTAGAGGAACAGCACCTACACAAGTATGTGGACAAACCATCAGATCTTACTAGAGGAACAGAACACACAAGTATGTGGACAAACCATCAGATCTTACTAGAGGATCAGCACCTACACAAGTACAGGGACAAACCATCAGATCTTACTAGAGGAACAGCCCTACACAAGTACAGGGACAAACCATCAGATCTTACTAGAGGAACAGCACCTACACAAGTACAGGGACAAACCATCAGATTTTACTAGAGGAACAGCCCTACACAAGTACAGGGACAAACCATCAGATCTTACTAGAGGAACAGCACCTACACAAGTACAGGGACAAACCATCAGATCTTACTAGAGGAACAGCCCTACACAAGTACAGGGACAAACCATCAGATCTTACTAGAGGAACAGCACCTACACAAGTACAGGGACAAACCATCAGATCTTACTAGAGGAACAGCCCTACACAAGTACAGGGACAAACCATCAGATCTTACTAGAGGAACAGCACCTACACAAGTACAGGGACAGACCATCAGATCTTACTAGAGGATCAGCACCTACACAAGTACAGGGACAGACCATCAGATCTTACTAGAGGAACAGCACCTACACAAGTACAGGGACACACCATCAGATCTTACTAGAGGAACAGCACCTACACAAGTACAGGGACACACCATCAGATCTTATTAGAGGAACAGCACCTACACAAGTACAGGGACAAACCATCAGATCTTACTAGAGGAACAGCACCTACACAAGTACAGGGACAAACCATCAGATCTTACTAGAGGAACAGCACCTACACAAGTACAGGGACAAACCATCAGATCTTACTAGAGGAACAGCCCTACACAAGTACAGGGACAAACCATCAGATCTTACTAGAGGAACAGCCCTACACAAGTACAGGGACAAACCATCAGATCTTACTAGAGGAACAGCACCTACACAAGTACAGGGACAAACCATCAGATCTTACTAGAGGAACAGCACCTACACAAGTACAGGGACAAACCATCAGATCTTACTAGAGGAACAGCCCTACACAAGTACAGGGACAAACCATCAGATCTTACTAGAGGAACAGCACCTACACAAGTACAGGGACAAACCATCAGATTTTACTAGAGGAACAGCACCTACACAAGTACAGGGACAAACCATCAGATCATACTAGAGGATCAGAACCTACACAAGTACAGGGACAAACCATCAGATCTTACTAGAGGATCAGCACCTACACAAGTACAGGGACAAACCATCAGATCTTACTAGAGGAACAGCACCTACACAAGTACAGGGACAAACCATCAGATCTTACTAGAGGAACAGCACCTACACAAGTACAGGGACAAACCATCAGATCTTACTAGAGGAACAGCACCTACACAAGTACAGGGACAAACCATCAGATCTTACTAGAGGAACAGCACCTACACAAGTACAGGGACAAACCATCAGATCTTACTAGAGGAACAGCACCTACACAAGTACAGGGACAAACCATCAGATCTTACTAGAGGAACAGCACCTACACAAGTACAGGGACAAACCATCAGATCTTACTAGAGGAACAGCACCTACACAAGTACAGGGACAAACCATCAGATCTTACTAGAGGAACAGCCCTACACAGGTACAGGGACAAACCATCAGATCTTACTAGAGGAACAGCACCTACACAAGTACAGGGACAAACCATCAGATCTTACTAGAGGAACAGCACCTACACAAGTACAGGGACAAACCATCAGATCTTACTAGAGGAACAGCACCTACACAAGTACAGGGACAAACCATCAGATCTTACTAGAGGAACAGCACCTACACAAGTACAGGGACAAACCCTCAGATCTTACTAGAGGAACAGCCCTACACAAGTACAGGGACAAACCATCAGATCTTACTAGAGGATCAGCACCTACACAAGTACAGGGACAAACCATCAGATCTTACTAGAGGATCAGCACCTACACAAGTACAGAGACAAACCATCAGATCTTACTAGAGGAACAGCACCTACACAAGTACAGGGACAAATCATCAGATCTTACTAGAGGAACAGCACCTATACAAGTACAGGGACACACCATCAGATCTTACTAGAGGAACAGCACCTACACAAGTACAGAGACAAACCATCAGATCTTACTAGAGGAATAGCCCTACACAAGTACAGGGATAAACCATCAGATCTTACTAGAGGAACAGCACCTACACAAGTACAGGGACAAACCATCAGATCTTACTAGAGGAACAGCACCTACACAAGTACAGGGACAAACCATCAGATCTTACTAGAGGAACAGCCCTACACAAGTACAGGGATAAACCATCAGATCTTACTAGAGGAACAGCACCTACACAAGTACAGGGACAAACCATCAGATCTTACTAGAGGAACAGCACCTACACAAGTACAGGGACAAACCATCAGATCTTACTAGAGGAACAGCCCTACACAAGTACAGAGATAAACCATCAGATCTTACTAGAGGAACAGCACCTACACAAGTACAGGGACAAACCATCAGATCTTACTAGAGGTACACAAGTACAGGGACAAACCATCAGATCATACTAGAGGAACAGTACCTACAAAATTACAGGGACAAACCATCAGATCTTACTAGAGGAACAGCACCTACACAAGTACAGGGACAAACCATCAGATCTTACACTAGAGGAACAGCACCTACACAAGTACAGAGACTAACCATCAGATCTCACTAGAGGAACAGCACCTACACAAGTACAGAGACAAACCATCAGATCTTACTAGAGGAACAGCCCTACACAAGTACAGGGACAAACCATCAGATCTTACTTAGAGGAACAGCACCTACACAAGTACAGAGACAAACCATCAGATCTTACTAGAGGAACAGCACCTACACAAGTACAGGGACAAACCATCAGATCTTACTAGAGGAACAGCACCTACACAAGTACAGGGACAAACCATCAGATCTTACTAGAGGAACAGCACCTACACAAGTACAGGGACAAACCATCAGATCTTACTAGAGGAACAGCACCTACACAAGTACAGGGACAGACCATCAGATGTTACTAGAGGAACAGCACCTACACAAGTCCAGAGACAAACCATCAGATCTTACTAGAGGAACAGCACCTACACAAGTACAGGGACAAACCATCAGATCTTACTAGAGGAACAGCACCTACACAAGTACAGGGACAAACCATCAGATCTTACTAGAGGAACAGCACCTACACAAGTACAGGGACAAACCATCAGATCTTACTAGAGGAACAGCACCTACACAAGTACAGGGACAAACCATCAGATCTTACTAGAGGAACAGCACCTACACAAGTACAGGGACAAACCCTCAGATCTTACTAGAGGAACAGCCCTACACAAGTACAGGGACAAACCATCAGATCTTACTAGAGGATCAGCACCTACACAAGTACAGGGACAAACCATCAGATCTTACTAGAGGATCAGTACCTACACAAGTACAGAGACAAACCATCAGATCTTACTAGAGGAACAGCACCTACACAAGTACAGGGACAAACCATCAGATCTTACTAGAGGAACAGCACCTATACAAGTACAGGGACACACCATCAGATCTTACTAGAGGAACAGCACCTACACAAGTACAGAGACAAACCATCAGATCTTACTAGAGGAATAGCCCTACACAAGTACAGGGATAAACCATCAGATCTTACTAGAGAAACAGCACCTACACAAGTACAGGGACAAACCATCAGATCTTACTAGAGGAACAGCACCTACACAAGTACAGGGACAAACCATCAGATCTTACTAGAGGAACAGCCCTACACAAGTACAGGGATAAACCATCAGATCTTACTAGAGGAACAGCACCTACACAAGTACAGTGACAAACCATCAGATCTTACTAGAGGAACAGCACCTACACAAGTACAGGGACAAATCATCAGATCTTACTAGAGGAACAGCCCTACACAAGTACAGGGACAAACCATCAGATCTTACTAGAGGTACACAAGTACAGGGACAAACCATCAGATCATACTAGAAGAACAGCACCTACACAAGTACAGGGACAAACCATCAGATCTTACTAGAGGAACAGCATCTACACAAGTACAGGGACAAACCATCAGATCTTACTAGAGGAACAGCCCTACACAAGTACAGGGACAAACCATCAGATCTTACTAGAGGAACACACCTACACAAGTGCAGGGACAAACCATCAGATCTTACTAGAGGTACACAAGTGCAGGGACAAACCATCAGATCTTACTAGAGGAACAGCACCTACACAAGTACAGGGACAAACCATCAGATCTTACTAGAGGTACACAAGTACAGGGACAAACCATCAGATCTTACTAGAGGATCAGAACCTACACAAGTACAAGGACAAACCATCAGATGTTACTAGAGTAACAGCCCTACACAAGTACAGGGACAAACCATCAGATCTTACTAGAGGAACAGCACCTACACAAGTACAGGGACAAACCATCAGATCTTACTAGAGGAACAGCCCTACACAAGTACAGGGACAAACCATCAGATCTTACTAGAGGAACAGCACCTACACAAGTATGTGGACAAACCATCAGATCTTACTAGAGGAACAGAACACACAAGTACATGGACAAACCATCAGATCTTACTAGAGGAACAGCCCTACACACAAGTACAGGGACAAACCATCAGATCTTACTAGAGGAGCAGCACCTACACAAGTACAGGGACAAACCATCAGATCTTACTAGAGGAACAGCACCTACACAAGTACAGGGACAAACCATCAGATCTTACTAGAGGAACAGCACCTACACAAGTACAGGGACAAAGCATCAGATCTTACTAGAGGAACAGGACCTACACAAGTACAGGGACAAACCATCAGATCTTACTAGAGGAACAGCACCTACACAAGTACAGGGATAAACCATCAGATCTTACTAGAGGAACAGCCCTACACAAGTACAGGGACAAACCATCAGATCTTACTAGAGGAATAGCCCTACACATGTACAGGGACAAACCATCAGATCTTACTAGATGAACAGCACCTACACAAGTACAGGGACAAACCATCAGATCTTACTAGAGGAACAGCATCTACACAATTACAGAGACAAAACATCAGATTTTACTAGAGGAACAGCACCTACACAAGTACAGGGACAAACCATCAGATCTTACTAGAGGATCAGCACCCACACAAGTACAGGGACAAACCATCAGATCTTACAGAGGAACAGCCCTACACAAGTACAGGGACAAACCATCAGATCTTACTAGAGGAACAGCACCTACACAAGTACAGGGACAAACCATCAGATCTTACTAGAGGAACAGCCCTACACAAGTACAGGGACAAACCATCAGATCTTACTAGAGGAACAGCACCTACACAAGTACAGGGATAAACCATCAGATCTTACTAGAGGAACAGCCCTACACAAGTACAGGGACAAACCATCAGATCTTACTAGAGGAACAGCACCTACACAAGTATGTGGACAAACCATCAGATCTTACTAGAGGAACAGAACACACAAGTATGTGGACAAACCATCAGATCTTACTAGAGGATCAGCACCTACACAAGTACAGGGACAAACCATCAGATCTTACTAGAGGAACAGCCCTACACAAGTACAGGGACAAACCATCAGATCTTACTAGAGGAACAGCACCTACACAAGTACAGGGACAAACCATCAGATTTTACTAGAGGAACAGCCCTACACAAGTACAGGGACAAACCATCAGATCTTACTAGAGGAACAGCACCTACACAAGTACAGGGACAAACCATCAGATCTTACTAGAGGAACAGCCCTACACAAGTACAGGGACAAACCATCAGATCTTACTAGAGGAACAGCACCTACACAAGTACAGGGACAAACCATCAGATCTTACTAGAGGAACAGCCCTACACAAGTACAGGGACAAACCATCAGATCTTACTAGAGGAACAGCACCTACACAAGTACAGGGACAGACCATCAGATCTTACTAGAGGATCAGCACCTACACAAGTACAGGGACAGACCATCAGATCTTACTAGAGGAACAGCACCTACACAAGTACAGGGACACACCATCAGATCTTACTAGAGGAACAGCACCTACACAAGTACAGGGACACACCATCAGATCTTATTAGAGGAACAGCACCTACACAAGTACAGGGACAAACCATCAGATCTTACTAGAGGAACAGCACCTACACAAGTACAGGGACAAACCATCAGATCTTACTAGAGGAACAGCACCTACACAAGTACAGGGACAAACCATCAGATCTTACTAGAGGAACAGCCCTACACAAGTACAGGGACAAACCATCAGATCTTACTAGAGGAACAGCCCTACACAAGTACAGGGACAAACCATCAGATCTTACTAGAGGAACAGCACCTACACAAGTACAGGGACAAACCATCAGATCTTACTAGAGGAACAGCACCTACACAAGTACAGGGACAAACCATCAGATCTTACTAGAGGAACAGCCCTACACAAGTACAGGGACAAACCATCAGATCTTACTAGAGGAACAGCACCTACACAAGTACAGGGACAAACCATCAGATTTTACTAGAGGAACAGCACCTACACAAGTACAGGGACAAACCATCAGATCATACTAGAGGATCAGAACCTACACAAGTACAGGGACAAACCATCAGATCTTACTAGAGGATCAGCACCTACACAAGTACAGGGACAAACCATCAGATCTTACTAGAGGAACAGCACCTACACAAGTACAGGGACAAACCATCAGATCTTACTAGAGGAACAGCACCTACACAAGTACAGGGACAAACCATCAGATCTTACTAGAGGAACAGCACCTACACAAGTACAGGGACAAACCATCAGATCTTACTAGAGGAACAGCACCTACACAAGTACAGGGACAAACCATCAGATCTTACTAGAGGAACAGCACCTACACAAGTACAGGGACAAACCATCAGATCTTACTAGAGGAACAGCACCTACACAAGTACAGGGACAAACCATCAGATCTTACTAGAGGAACAGCACCTACACAAGTACAGGGACAAACCATCAGATCTTACTAGAGGAACAGCCCTACACAGGTACAGGGACAAACCATCAGATCTTACTAGAGGAACAGCACCTACACAAGTACAGGGACAAACCATCAGATCTTACTAGAGGAACAGCACCTACACAAGTACAGGGACAAACCATCAGATCTTACTAGAGGAACAGCACCTACACAAGTACAGGGACAAACCATCAGATCTTACTAGAGGAACAGCACCTACACAAGTACAGGGACAAACCCTCAGATCTTACTAGAGGAACAGCCCTACACAAGTACAGGGACAAACCATCAGATCTTACTAGAGGATCAGCACCTACACAAGTACAGGGACAAACCATCAGATCTTACTAGAGGATCAGCACCTACACAAGTACAGAGACAAACCATCAGATCTTACTAGAGGAACAGCACCTACACAAGTACAGGGACAAATCATCAGATCTTACTAGAGGAACAGCACCTATACAAGTACAGGGACACACCATCAGATCTTACTAGAGGAACAGCACCTACACAAGTACAGAGACAAACCATCAGATCTTACTAGAGGAATAGCCCTACACAAGTACAGGGATAAACCATCAGATCTTACTAGAGGAACAGCACCTACACAAGTACAGGGACAAACCATCAGATCTTACTAGAGGAACAGCACCTACACAAGTACAGGGACAAACCATCAGATCTTACTAGAGGAACAGCCCTACACAAGTACAGGGATAAACCATCAGATCTTACTAGAGGAACAGCACCTACACAAGTACAGGGACAAACCATCAGATCTTACTAGAGGAACAGCACCTACACAAGTACAGGGACAAACCATCAGATCTTACTAGAGGAACAGCCCTACACAAGTACAGAGATAAACCATCAGATCTTACTAGAGGAACAGCACCTACACAAGTACAGGGACAAACCATCAGATCTTACTAGAGGTACACAAGTACAGGGACAAACCATCAGATCATACTAGAGGAACAGTACCTACAAAATTACAGGGACAAACCATCAGATCTTACTAGAGGAACAGCACCTACACAAGTACAGGGACAAACCATCAGATCTTACACTAGAGGAACAGCACCTACACAAGTACAGAGACTAACCATCAGATCTCACTAGAGGAACAGCACCTACACAAGTACAGGGACAAACCATCAGATCTTACTAGAGGAACAGCCCTACACAAGTACAGGGATAAACCATCAGATCTTACTAGAGGAACAGCACCTACACAAGTACAGTGACAAACCATCAGATCTTACTAGAGGAACAGCACCTACACAAGTACAGGGACAAATCATCAGATCTTACTAGAGGAACAGCCCTACACAAGTACAGGGACAAACCATCAGATCTTACTAGAGGTACACAAGTACAGGGACAAACCATCAGATCATACTAGAAGAACAGCACCTACACAAGTACAGGGACAAACCATCAGATCTTACTAGAGGAACAGCATCTACACAAGTACAGGGACAAACCATCAGATCTTACTAGAGGAACAGCCCTACACAAGTACAGGGACAAACCATCAGATCTTACTAGAGGAACACACCTACACAAGTGCAGGGACAAACCATCAGATCTTACTAGAGGTACACAAGTGCAGGGACAAACCATCAGATCTTACTAGAGGAACAGCACCTACACAAGTACAGGGACAAACCATCAGATCTTACTAGAGGTACACAAGTACAGGGACAAACCATCAGATCTTACTAGAGGATCAGAACCTACACAAGTACAAGGACAAACCATCAGATGTTACTAGAGTAACAGCCCTACACAAGTACAGGGACAAACCATCAGATCTTACTAGAGGAACAGCACCTACACAAGTACAGGGACAAACCATCAGATCTTACTAGAGGAACAGCCCTACACAAGTACAGGGACAAACCATCAGATCTTACTAGAGGAACAGCACCTACACAAGTATGTGGACAAACCATCAGATCTTACTAGAGGAACAGAACACACAAGTACATGGACAAACCATCAGATCTTACTAGAGGAACAGCCCTACACACAAGTACAGGGACAAACCATCAGATCTTACTAGAGGAGCAGCACCTACACAAGTACAGGGACAAACCATCAGATCTTACTAGAGGAACAGCACCTACACAAGTACAGGGACAAACCATCAGATCTTACTAGAGGAACAGCACCTACACAAGTACAGGGACAAAGCATCAGATCTTACTAGAGGAACAGGACCTACACAAGTACAGGGACAAACCATCAGATCTTACTAGAGGAACAGCACCTACACAAGTACAGGGATAAACCATCAGATCTTACTAGAGGAACAGCCCTACACAAGTACAGGGACAAACCATCAGATCTTACTAGAGGAATAGCCCTACACATGTACAGGGACAAACCATCAGATCTTACTAGATGAACAGCACCTACACAAGTACAGGGACAAACCATCAGATCTTACTAGAGGAACAGCATCTACACAATTACAGAGACAAAACATCAGATTTTACTAGAGGAACAGCACCTACACAAGTACAGGGACAAACCATCAGATCTTACTAGAGGATCAGCACCCACACAAGTACAGGGACAAACCATCAGATCTTACAGAGGAACAGCCCTACACAAGTACAGGGACAAACCATCAGATCTTACTAGAGGAACAGCACCTACACAAGTACAGGGACAAACCATCAGATCTTACTAGAGGAACAGCCCTACACAAGTACAGGGACAAACCATCAGATCTTACTAGAGGAACAGCACCTACACAAGTACAGGGATAAACCATCAGATCTTACTAGAGGAACAGCCCTACACAAGTACAGGGACAAACCATCAGATCTTACTAGAGGAACAGCACCTACACAAGTATGTGGACAAACCATCAGATCTTACTAGAGGAACAGAACACACAAGTATGTGGACAAACCATCAGATCTTACTAGAGGATCAGCACCTACACAAGTACAGGGACAAACCATCAGATCTTACTAGAGGAACAGCCCTACACAAGTACAGGGACAAACCATCAGATCTTACTAGAGGAACAGCACCTACACAAGTACAGGGACAAACCATCAGATTTTACTAGAGGAACAGCCCTACACAAGTACAGGGACAAACCATCAGATCTTACTAGAGGAACAGCACCTACACAAGTACAGGGACAAACCATCAGATCTTACTAGAGGAACAGCCCTACACAAGTACAGGGACAAACCATCAGATCTTACTAGAGGAACAGCACCTACACAAGTACAGGGACAAACCATCAGATCTTACTAGAGGAACAGCCCTACACAAGTACAGGGACAAACCATCAGATCTTACTAGAGGAACAGCACCTACACAAGTACAGGGACAGACCATCAGATCTTACTAGAGGATCAGCACCTACACAAGTACAGGGACAGACCATCAGATCTTACTAGAGGAACAGCACCTACACAAGTACAGGGACACACCATCAGATCTTACTAGAGGAACAGCACCTACACAAGTACAGGGACACACCATCAGATCTTATTAGAGGAACAGCACCTACACAAGTACAGGGACAAACCATCAGATCTTACTAGAGGAACAGCACCTACACAAGTACAGGGACAAACCATCAGATCTTACTAGAGGAACAGCACCTACACAAGTACAGGGACAAACCATCAGATCTTACTAGAGGAACAGCCCTACACAAGTACAGGGACAAACCATCAGATCTTACTAGAGGAACAGCCCTACACAAGTACAGGGACAAACCATCAGATCTTACTAGAGGAACAGCACCTACACAAGTACAGGGACAAACCATCAGATCTTACTAGAGGAACAGCACCTACACAAGTACAGGGACAAACCATCAGATCTTACTAGAGGAACAGCCCTACACAAGTACAGGGACAAACCATCAGATCTTACTAGAGGAACAGCACCTACACAAGTACAGGGACAAACCATCAGATTTTACTAGAGGAACAGCACCTACACAAGTACAGGGACAAACCATCAGATCATACTAGAGGATCAGAACCTACACAAGTACAGGGACAAACCATCAGATCTTACTAGAGGATCAGCACCTACACAAGTACAGGGACAAACCATCAGATCTTACTAGAGGAACAGCACCTACACAAGTACAGGGACAAACCATCAGATCTTACTAGAGGAACAGCACCTACACAAGTACAGGGACAAACCATCAGATCTTACTAGAGGAACAGCACCTACACAAGTACAGGGACAAACCATCAGATCTTACTAGAGGAACAGCACCTACACAAGTACAGGGACAAACCATCAGATCTTACTAGAGGAACAGCACCTACACAAGTACAGGGACAAACCATCAGATCTTACTAGAGGAACAGCACCTACACAAGTACAGGGACAAACCATCAGATCTTACTAGAGGAACAGCACCTACACAAGTACAGGGACAAACCATCAGATCTTACTAGAGGAACAGCCCTACACAGGTACAGGGACAAACCATCAGATCTTACTAGAGGAACAGCACCTACACAAGTACAGGGACAAACCATCAGATCTTACTAGAGGAACAGCACCTACACAAGTACAGGGACAAACCATCAGATCTTACTAGAGGAACAGCACCTACACAAGTACAGGGACAAACCATCAGATCTTACTAGAGGAACAGCACCTACACAAGTACAGGGACAAACCCTCAGATCTTACTAGAGGAACAGCCCTACACAAGTACAGGGACAAACCATCAGATCTTACTAGAGGATCAGCACCTACACAAGTACAGGGACAAACCATCAGATCTTACTAGAGGATCAGCACCTACACAAGTACAGAGACAAACCATCAGATCTTACTAGAGGAACAGCACCTACACAAGTACAGGGACAAATCATCAGATCTTACTAGAGGAACAGCACCTATACAAGTACAGGGACACACCATCAGATCTTACTAGAGGAACAGCACCTACACAAGTACAGAGACAAACCATCAGATCTTACTAGAGGAATAGCCCTACACAAGTACAGGGATAAACCATCAGATCTTACTAGAGGAACAGCACCTACACAAGTACAGGGACAAACCATCAGATCTTACTAGAGGAACAGCACCTACACAAGTACAGGGACAAACCATCAGATCTTACTAGAGGAACAGCCCTACACAAGTACAGGGATAAACCATCAGATCTTACTAGAGGAACAGCACCTACACAAGTACAGGGACAAACCATCAGATCTTACTAGAGGAACAGCACCTACACAAGTACAGGGACAAACCATCAGATCTTACTAGAGGAACAGCCCTACACAAGTACAGAGATAAACCATCAGATCTTACTAGAGGAACAGCACCTACACAAGTACAGGGACAAACCATCAGATCTTACTAGAGGTACACAAGTACAGGGACAAACCATCAGATCATACTAGAGGAACAGTACCTACAAAATTACAGGGACAAACCATCAGATCTTACTAGAGGAACAGCACCTACACAAGTACAGGGACAAACCATCAGATCTTACACTAGAGGAACAGCACCTACACAAGTACAGAGACTAACCATCAGATCTCACTAGAGGAACAGCACCTACACAAGTACAGAGACAAACCATCAGATCTTACTAGAGGAACAGCCCTACACAAGTACAGGGACAAACCATCAGATCTTACTTAGAGGAACAGCACCTACACAAGTACAGAGACAAACCATCAGATCTTACTAGAGGAACAGCACCTACACAAGTACAGGGACAAACCATCAGATCTTACTAGAGGAACAGCACCTACACAAGTACAGGGACAAACCATCAGATCTTACTAGAGGAACAGCACCTACACAAGTACAGGGACAAACCATCAGATCTTACTAGAGGAACAGCACCTACACAAGTACAGGGACAGACCATC
Source organism: Cladorhizidae sp. MBARI D1340-BT2 (assembly GCA_028752905.1). NCBI lineage: Eukaryota > Metazoa > Porifera > Demospongiae > Poecilosclerida > Cladorhizidae > Cladorhizidae sp. MBARI D1340-BT2. The sequence goes on along the minus strand of JAQNBH010000016.1, from coordinate 57,969,566 downwards.
AGATGTTACTAGAGGAACAGCACCTACACAAGTCCAGAGACAAACCATCAGATCTTACTAGAGGAACAGCACCTACACAAGTACAGGGACAAACCATCAGATCTTACTAGAGGAACAGCACCTACACAAGTACAGGGACAAACCATCAGATCTTACTAGAGGAACAGCACCTACACAAGTACAGGGACAAACCATCAGATCTTACTAGAGGAACAGCACCTACACAAGTACAGGGACAAACCATCAGATCTTACTAGAGGAACAGCACCTACACAAGTACAGGGACAAACCCTCAGATCTTACTAGAGGAACAGCCCTACACAAGTACAGGGACAAACCATCAGATCTTACTAGAGGATCAGCACCTACACAAGTACAGGGACAAACCATCAGATCTTACTAGAGGATCAGTACCTACACAAGTACAGAGACAAACCATCAGATCTTACTAGAGGAACAGCACCTACACAAGTACAGGGACAAACCATCAGATCTTACTAGAGGAACAGCACCTATACAAGTACAGGGACACACCATCAGATCTTACTAGAGGAACAGCACCTACACAAGTACAGAGACAAACCATCAGATCTTACTAGAGGAATAGCCCTACACAAGTACAGGGATAAACCATCAGATCTTACTAGAGAAACAGCACCTACACAAGTACAGGGACAAACCATCAGATCTTACTAGAGGAACAGCACCTACACAAGTACAGGGACAAACCATCAGATCTTACTAGAGGAACAGCCCTACACAAGTACAGGGATAAACCATCAGATCTTACTAGAGGAACAGCACCTACACAAGTACAGTGACAAACCATCAGATCTTACTAGAGGAACAGCACCTACACAAGTACAGGGACAAATCATCAGATCTTACTAGAGGAACAGCCCTACACAAGTACAGGGACAAACCATCAGATCTTACTAGAGGTACACAAGTACAGGGACAAACCATCAGATCATACTAGAAGAACAGCACCTACACAATTACAGGAACAAACCATCAGATCTTACTAGAGGAACAGCACCTACACAAGTACAGGGACAAACCATCAGATCTTACACTAGAGGAACAGCACCTACACAAGTACACAGACTAACCATCAGATCTCACTAGAGGAACAGCACCTACACAAGTACAGAGACAAACCATCAGATCTTACTAGAGGAACAGCCCTACACAAGTACAGGGACAGACCATAAGATCTTACTAGAGGAACAGCACCTACACAAGTACAAGGACAAACCATCAGATCTTACTAGAGGAACAGCACCTACACAAGTACAGGGACAAACCATCAGATCTTACTTAGAGGAACAGCACCTACACAAGTACAGAGACAAACCATCAGATCTTACTAGAGGAACAGCACCTACACAAGTACAGGGACAAACCATCAGATCTTACTAGAGGAACAGCACCTACACAAGTACAGGGACAAACCATCAGATCTTACTAGAGGAACAGCACCTACACAAGTACAGGGACAAACCATCAGATATTACTAGAGGAACAGCACCTACACAAGTACAGGGACAGACCATCAGATGTTACTAGAGGAACAGCACCTACACAAGTCCAGAGACAAACCATCAGATCTTACTAGAGGAACAGCACCTACACAAGTACAGGGACAAACCATCAGATCTTACTAGAGGAACAGCACCTACACAAGTACAGGGACAAACCATCAGATCTTACTAGAGGAACAGCACCTACACAAGTACAGGGACAAACCATCAGATCTTACTAGAGGAACAGCACCTACACAAGTACAGGGACAAACCATCAGATCTTACTAGAGGAACAGCACCTACACAAGTACAGGGACAAACCATCAGATCTTACTAGAGGAACAGCACCTACACAAGTACAGGGACAAACCATCAGATCTTACTAGAGGAACAGCACCTACACAAGTACAGAGACAAACCATCAGATCTTACTAGAGGAACAGCACCTACACAAGTACAGGGACAAACCATCAGATCTTACTAGAGGAATAGCCCTACACAAGTACAGGGACAAACCATCAGATCTTACTAGAGGAACAGCACCTATACAAGTACAGAGATAAACCATCAGATCTTACTAGAGGAACAGCACCTACACAAGTACAGGGACAAACCATCAGATATTACTAGAGGTACACAAGTACAGGGACAAACCATCAGATCTTACTAGAGGATCAGCACCTACACAAGTACAGGGACAGATCATCAGATCTTACTAGAGGATCAGCACCTACACAAGTATAGGGACAAACCATCAGATCTTACTAGAGGATCAGCACCTACACAAGTACAGGGACAGATCATCAGATCTTACTAGAGGATCAGCACCTACACAAGTACAGGGACAAACCATCAGATCTTACTAGAGAAACAGCACCTACACAAGTACAGAGACAAACTATCAGATCTTACTTAGAGGAACAGCACCTACACAAGTACAGAGATAAACCATCAGATCTTACTAGAGGAACAGCCCTACACAAGTATCTGGACAAACCATCAGGTCTTACTAGAGGAACAGCCCTACACAAGTACAGGGACAAACCATCAGATCTTACTAGAGGAAGAGCACCTACACAAGTACAGGGACAAACCATCAGATCTTACTAGAGGAACAGCACCTACACAAGTACAGAGACAAACCATCAGATCTTACTAGAGGATCAGCACCTACACAAGTACAGGGACAAACCATCAGATCTTACTAGAGGAACAGCACCTACACAAGTACAGAGACAAACCATCAGATCTTACTAGAGGATCAGCACCTACACAAGTACAGGGACAAACCATCAGATCTTACTAGAGGAACAGCCCTACACAAGTACAGGGACAAACCATCAGATCTTACTAGAGGAACAGCACCTACACAAGTACAGGGACAAACCATCAGATTTTACTAGAGGAACAGCCCTACACAAGTACAGGGACAAACCATCAGATCTTACTAGAGGAACAGCACCTACACAAGTACAGGGACAAACCATCAGATCTTACTAGAGGAACAGCCCTACACAAGTACAGGGACAAACCATCAGATCTTACTAGAGGAACAGCACCTACACAAGTACAGGGACAAACCATAACATCTTACTAGAGGAACAGCCCTACACAAGTACAGGGACAAACCATCAGATCTTACTAGAGGAACAGCACCTACACAAGTACAGGGACAGACCATCAGATCTTACTAGAGGATCAGCACCTACACAAGTACAGGGACAGACCATCAGATCTTACTAGAGGAACAGCACCTACACAAGTACAGGGACACACCATCAGATCTTACTAGAGGAACAGCACCTACACAAGTACAGGGACACACCATCAGATCTTATTAGAGGAACAGCACCTACACAAGTACAGGGACAAACCATCAGATCTTACTAGAGGAACAGCACCTACACAAGTACAGGGACAAACCATCAGATCTTACTAGAGGAACAGCACCTACACAAGTACAGGGACAAACCATCAGATCTTACTAGAGGAACAGCCCTACACAAGTACAGGGACAAACCATCAGATCTTACTAGAGGAACAGCCCTACACAAGTACAGGGACAAACCATCAGATCTTACTAGAGGAACAGCACCTACACAAGTACAGGGACAAACCATCAGATCTTACTAGAGGAACAGCACCTACACAAGTACAGGGACAAACCATCAGATCTTACTAGAGGAACAGCCCTACACAAGTACAGGGACAAACCATCAGATCTTACTAGAGGAACAGCACCTACACAAGTACAGGGACAAACCATCAGATTTTACTAGAGGAACAGCACCTACACAAGTACAGGGACAAACCATCAGATCATACTAGAGGATCAGAACCTACACAAGTACAGGGACAAACCATCAGATCTTACTAGAGGATCAGCACCTACACAAGTACAGGGACAAACCATCAGATCTTACTAGAGGAACAGCACCTACACAAGTACAGGGACAAACCATCAGATCTTACTAGAGGAACAGCACCTACACAAGTACAGGGACAAACCATCAGATCTTACTAGAGGAACAGCACCTACACAAGTACAGGGACAAACCATCAGATCTTACTAGAGGAACAGCACCTACACAAGTACAGGGACAAACCATCAGATCTTACTAGAGGAACAGCACCTACACAAGTACAGGGACAAACCATCAGATCTTACTATAGGAACAGCACCTACACAAGTACAGGGACAAACCATCAGATCTTACTAGAGGAACAGCACCTACACAAGTACAGGGACAAACCATCAGATCTTACTAGAGGAACAGCCCTACACAGGTACAGGGACAAACCATCAGATCTTACTAGAGGAACAGCACCTACACAAGTACAGGGACAAACCATCAGATCTTACTAGAGGAACAGCACCTACACAAGTACAGGGACAAACCATCAGATCTTACTAGAGGAACAGCACCTACACAAGTACAGGGACAAACCCTCAGATCTTACTAGAGGAACAGCCCTACACAAGTACAGGGACAAACCATCAGATCTTACTAGAGGATCAGCACCTACACAAGTACAGGGACAAACCATCAGATCTTACTAGAGGATCAGCACCTACACAAGTACAGAGACAAACCATCAGATCTTACTAGAGGAACAGCACCTACACAAGTACAGGGACAAATCATCAGATCTTACTAGAGGAACAGCACCTATACAAGTACAGGGACACACCATCAGATCTTACTAGAGGAACAGCACCTACACAAGTACAGAGACAAACCATCAGATCTTACTAGAGGAATAGCCCTACACAAGTACAGGGATAAACCATCAGATCTTACTAGAGGAACAGCACCTACACAAGTACAGGGACAAACCATCAGATCTTACTAGAGGAACAGCACCTACACAAGTACAGGGACAAACCATCAGATCTTACTAGAGGAACAGCCCTACACAAGTACAGGGATAAACCATCAGATCTTACTAGAGGAACAGCACCTACACAAGTACAGGGACAAACCATCAGATCTTACTAGAGGAACAGCCCTACACAAGTACAGAGATAAACCATCAGATCTTACTAGAGGAACAGCACCTACACAAGTACAGGGACAAACCATCAGATCTTACTAGAGGTACACAAGTACAGGGACAAACCATCAGATCATACTAGAGGAACAGTACCTACAAAATTACAGGGACAAACCATCAGATCTTACTAGAGGAACAGCACCTACACAAGTACAGGGACAAACCATCAGATCTTACACTAGAGGAACAGCACCTACACAAGTACAGAGACTAACCATCAGATCTCACTAGAGGAACAGCACCTACACAAGTACAGAGACAAACCATCAGATCTTACTAGAGGAACAGCCCTACACAAGTACAGGGACAAACCATCAGATCTTACTTAGAGGAACAGCACCTACACAAGTACAGAGACAAACCATCAGATCTTACTAGAGGAACAGCACCTACACAAGTACAGGGACAAACCATCAGATCTTACTAGAGGAACAGCACCTACACAAGTACAGGGACAAACCATCAGATCTTACTAGAGGAACAGCACCTACACAAGTACAGGGACAAACCATCAGATCTTACTAGAGGAACAGCACCTACACAAGTACAGGGACAGACCATCAGATGTTACTAGAGGAACAGCCCTACACAGGTACAGGGACAAACCATCAGATCTTACTAGAGGAACAGCACCTACACAAGTACAGGGACAAACCATCAGATCTTACTAGAGGAACAGCACCTACACAAGTACAGGGACAAACCATCAGATCTTACTAGAGGAACAGCACCTACACAAGTACAGGGACAAACCATCAGATCTTACTAGAGGAACAGCACCTACACAAGTACAGGGACAAACCCTCAGATCTTACTAGAGGAACAGCCCTACACAAGTACAGGGACAAACCATCAGATCTTACTAGAGGATCAGCACCTACACAAGTACAGGGACAAACCATCAGATCTTACTAGAGGATCAGCACCTACACAAGTACAGAGACAAACCATCAGATCTTACTAGAGGAACAGCACCTACACAAGTACAGGGACAAATCATCAGATCTTACTAGAGGAACAGCACCTATACAAGTACAGGGACACACCATCAGATCTTACTAGAGGAACAGCACCTACACAAGTACAGAGACAAACCATCAGATCTTACTAGAGGAATAGCCCTACACAAGTACAGGGATAAACCATCAGATCTTACTAGAGGAACAGCACCTACACAAGTACAGGGACAAACCATCAGATCTTACTAGAGGAACAGCACCTACACAAGTACAGGGACAAACCATCAGATCTTACTAGAGGAACAGCCCTACACAAGTACAGGGATAAACCATCAGATCTTACTAGAGGAACAGCACCTACACAAGTACAGGGACAAACCATCAGATCTTACTAGAGGAACAGCCCTACACAAGTACAGAGATAAACCATCAGATCTTACTAGAGGAACAGCACCTACACAAGTACAGGGACAAACCATCAGATCTTACTAGAGGTACACAAGTACAGGGACAAACCATCAGATCATACTAGAGGAACAGTACCTACAAAATTACAGGGACAAACCATCAGATCTTACTAGAGGAACAGCACCTACACAAGTACAGGGACAAACCATCAGATCTTACACTAGAGGAACAGCACCTACACAAGTACAGAGACTAACCATCAGATCTCACTAGAGGAACAGCACCTACACAAGTACAGAGACAAACCATCAGATCTTACTAGAGGAACAGCCCTACACAAGTACAGGGACAAACCATCAGATCTTACTTAGAGGAACAGCACCTACACAAGTACAGAGACAAACCATCAGATCTTACTAGAGGAACAGCACCTACACAAGTACAGGGACAAACCATCAGATCTTACTAGAGGAACAGCACCTACACAAGTACAGGGACAAACCATCAGATCTTACTAGAGGAACAGCACCTACACAAGTACAGGGACAAACCATCAGATCTTACTAGAGGAACAGCACCTACACAAGTACAGGGACAGACCATCAGATGTTACTAGAGGAACAGCACCTACACAAGTCCAGAGACAAACCATCAGATCTTACTAGAGGAACAGCACCTACACAAGTACAGGGACAAACCATCAGATCTTACTAGAGGAACAGCACCTACACAAGTACAGGGACAAACCATCAGATCTTACTAGAGGAACAGCACCTACACAAGTACAGGGACAAACCATCAGATCTTACTAGAGGAACAGCACCTACACAAGTACAGGGACAAACCATCAGATCTTACTAGAGGAACAGCACCTACACAAGTACAGGGACAAACCCTCAGATCTTACTAGAGGAACAGCCCTACACAAGTACAGGGACAAACCATCAGATCTTACTAGAGGATCAGCACCTACACAAGTACAGGGACAAACCATCAGATCTTACTAGAGGATCAGCACCTACACAAGTACAGAGACAAACCATCAGATCTTACTAGAGGAACAGCACCTACACAAGTACAGGGACAAACCATCAGATCTTACTAGAGGAACAGCACCTATACAAGTACAGGGACACACCATCAGATCTTACTAGAGGAACAGCACCTACACAAGTACAGAGACAAACCATCAGATCTTACTAGAGGAATAGCCCTACACAAGTACAGGGATAAACCATCAGATCTTACTAGAGAAACAGCACCTACACAAGTACAGGGACAAACCATCAGATCTTACTAGAGGAACAGCACCTACACAAGTACAGGGACAAACCATCAGATCTTACTAGAGGAACAGCCCTACACAAGTACAGGGATAAACCATCAGATCTTACTAGAGGAACAGCACCTACACAAGTACAGTGACAAACCATCAGATCTTACTAGAGGAACAGCACCTACACAAGTACAGGGACAAATCATCAGATCTTACTAGAGGAACAGCCCTACACAAGTACAGGGACAAACCATCAGATCTTACTAGAGGTACACAAGTACAGGGACAAACCATCAGATCATACTAGAAGAACAGCACCTACACAATTACAGGGACAAACCATCAGATCTTACTAGAGGAACAGCACCTACACAAGTACAGGGACAAACCATCAGATCTTACACTAGAGGAACAGCACCTACACAAGTACACAGACTAACCATCAGATCTCACTAGAGGAACAGCACCTACACAAGTACAGAGACAAACCATCAGATCTTACTAGAGGAACAGCCCTACACAAGTACAGGGACAGACCATAAGATCTTACTAGAGGAACAGCACCTACACAAGTACAAGGACAAACCATCAGATCTTACTAGAGGAACAGCACCTACACAAGTACAGGGACAAACCATCAGATCTTACTTAGAGGAACAGCACCTACACAAGTACAGAGACAAACCATCAGATCTTACTAGAGGAACAGCACCTACACAAGTACAGGGACAAACCATCAGATCTTACTAGAGGAACAGCACCTACACAAGTACAGGGACAAACCATCAGATCTTACTAGAGGAACAGCACCTACACAAGTACAGGGACAAACCATCAGATATTACTAGAGGAACAGCACCTACACAAGTACAGGGACAGACCATCAGATGTTACTAGAGGAACAGCACCTACACAAGTCCAGAGACAAACCATCAGATCTTACTAGAGGAACAGCACCTACACAAGTACAGGGACAAACCATCAGATCTTACTAGAGGAACAGCACCTACACAAGTACAGGGACAAACCATCAGATCTTACTAGAGGAACAGCACCTACACAAGTACAGGGACAAACCATCAGATCTTACTAGAGGAACAGCACCTACACAAGTACAGGGACAAACCATCAGATCTTACTAGAGGAACAGCACCTACACAAGTACAGGGACAAACCATCAGATCTTACTAGAGGAACAGCACCTACACAAGTACAGGGACAAACCATCAGATCTTACTAGAGGAACAGCACCTACACAAGTACAGAGACAAACCATCAGATCTTACTAGAGGAACAGCACCTACACAAGTACAGGGACAAACCATCAGATCTTACTAGAGGAATAGCCCTACACAAGTACAGGGACAAACCATCAGATCTTACTAGAGGAACAGCACCTATACAAGTACAGAGATAAACCATCAGATCTTACTAGAGGAACAGCACCTACACAAGTACAGGGACAAACCATCAGATATTACTAGAGGTACACAAGTACAGGGACAAACCATCAGATCTTACTAGAGGATCAGCACCTACACAAGTACAGGGACAGATCATCAGATCTTACTAGAGGATCAGCACCTACACAAGTATAGGGACAAACCATCAGATCTTACTAGAGGATCAGCACCTACACAAGTACAGGGACAGATCATCAGATCTTACTAGAGGATCAGCACCTACACAAGTACAGGGACAAACCATCAGATCTTACTAGAGAAACAGCACCTACACAAGTACAGAGACAAACTATCAGATCTTACTTAGAGGAACAGCACCTACACAAGTACAGAGACAAACCATCAGATCTTACTAGAGGAACAGCCCTACACAAGTATGTGGACAAACCATCAGGTCTTACTAGAGGAACAGCCCTACACAAGTACAGGGACAAACCATCAGATCTTACTAGAGGAACAGCACCTACACAAGTACAGGGACAAACCATCAGATCTTACTAGAGGAACAGCACCTACACAAGTACAGAGACAAACCATCAGATCTTACTAGAGGATCAGCACCTACACAAGTACAGGGACAAACCATCAGATCTTACTAGAGGAACAGCACCTACACAAGTACAGAGACAAACCATCAGATCTTACTAGAGGATCAGCACCTACACAAGTACAGGGACAAACCATCAGATCTTACTAGAGGAACAGCACTTACACAAATACAGAGACAAACCATCAGATCTTACTAGAGGAACAGCACCTACACAAGTACAGAGACAAACCATCAGATCTTACTAGAGGAACAGCACCTACACAAGTACAGGGACAAACCATCAGATCTTACTAGAGGAACAGCCCTACACAAGTACAGAGACAATCCATCAGATCTTACTAGAGGAACAGCACCTACACAAGTACAGAGACAAACCATCAGATCTTACTAGAGGAACATCCCTACACAAGTACAGAGACAAACCATCAGATCTTACTAGAGGAACAGCACCTACACAAGTACAGAGACAAACCATCAGATCTTACTAGAGGAACAGCACCTACACAAGTACAGGGACAAACCATCAGATCTTACTAGAGGAATAGCCCTACACAAGTACAGGGACAAACCATCAGATCTTACTAGAGGAACAGCACCTACACAAGTACAGGGACAAACCATCAGATCTTACTAGAGGAACAGCACCTACACAAGTATGTGGACAAACCATCAGATCTTACTAGAGGAACAGCACCTACACAATTACAGGGACAAACCATCAGATCTTACTAGAGGAACAGCACCTACACAAGTGCAGGGACAAACCATCAGATCTTACTAGAGGAACAGCACCTACACAAGTACAGGGACAAACCATCAGATCTTACTAGAGGAACAGCACCTACACAAGTACAGACACAAACCATCAGATCTTACTAGAGGAACAGCCCTACACAAGTACAAAGACAAACCATCAGATCTTACTAGAGGAACAGCACCTACACAAGTACAGACACAAACCATCAGATCTTACTAGAGGAACAGCCCTACACAAGTACAGAGACAAACCATCAGATCTTACTAGAGGAACAGCACCTACACAAGTATGTGGACAAACCATCAGATCTTACTAGAGAATCAGCACCTACACAAGTACAGGGACAAACCATCAGATCTTACTAGAGGAACAGCACCTACACAAGTACAGGGACAAACCATCAGATCTTACTAGAGGAACAGCACCTACACAAGTACAGGGACAAACCATCAGATCTTACTAGAGGAACAGCACCTACACAAGTACAGGGACAAACCATCAGATCTTACTAGAAGAACAGCACCTACACAAGTACAGGGACAAACCATCAGATCTTACTACTAGAGGAACAGCACCTACACAAGTACAGGGACAAACCATCAGATCTTACTAGTGGAACAGCCCTACACAAGTACAGAGACAAACCATCAGATCTTACTAGAGGAACAGAACCTACACAAGTACAGAGACAAACCATCAGATCTTACTAGAGGAACAGCCCTACACAAGTACAGAGACAAACCATCAGATCTTACTAGAGGAACAGCACCTACACAAGTACAGAGACAAACCATCAGATCTTACTAGAGGAACAGCACCTACACAAGTACAGGGACAAACCATCAGATCTTACTAGAGGAACAGCACCTACACAAGTACAGTGACAAACCATCAGATCTTACTAGAGGAACAGCACCTACACAAGTACAGGGACAAACCATCAGATCTTACTAGAGGAACAGCCCTACACAAGTACAGAGATAAACCATCAGATCTTACTAGAGGAACAGCACCTACACAAGTACAGGGACAAACCATCAGATCTTACTAGAGGTACACAAGTACAGGGACAAACCATCAGATCATACTAGAGGAACAGTACCTACACAATTACAGGGACAAACCATCAGATCTTACTAGAGGAACAGCACCTACACAAGTACAGGGACAAACCATCAGATCTTACACTAGAGGAACAGCACCTACACAAGTACAGAGACTAACCATCAGATCTCACTAGAGGAACAGCACCTACACTAGTACAGAGACAAACCATCAGATCTTACTAGAGGAACAGCCCTACACAAGTACAGGGACAAACCATCAGATCTTACTTAGAGGAACAGCACCTACACAAGTACAGAGACAAACCATCAGATCTTACTAGAGGAACAGCACCTACACAAGTACAGGGACAAACCATCAGATCTTACTAGAGGAACAGCACCTACACAAGTACAGGGACAAACCATCAGATCTTACTAGAGGAACAGCACCTACACAAGTACAGGGACAAACCATCAGATCTTACTAGAGGAACAGCACCTACACAAGTACAGGGACAGACCATCAGATGTTACTAGAAGAACAGCACCTACACAAGTCCAGAGACAAACCATCAGATCTTACTAGAGGAACAGCACCTACACAAGTACAGGGACAAACCATCAGATCTTACTAGAGGAGCAGCACCTACACAAGTACAGGGACAAACCATCAGATCTTACTAGAGGAACAGCACCTACACAAGTACAGGGACAAACCATCAGATCTTACTAGAGGAACAGCACCTACACAAGTACAGGGACAAACCATCAGATCTTACTAGAGGAACAGCACCTACACAAGTACAGGGACAAACCCTCAGATCTTACTAGAGGAACAGCCCTACACAAGTACAGGGACAAACCATCAGATCTTACTAGAGGATCAGCACCTACACAAGTACAGGGACAAACCATCAGATCTTACTAGAGGATCAGCACCTACACAAGTACAGAGACAAACCATCAGATCTTACTAGAGGAACAGCACCTACACAAGTACAGGGACAAACCATCAGATCTTACTAGAGGAACAGCACCTATACAAGTACAGGGACACACCATCAGATCTTACTAGAGGAACAGCACCTACACAAGTACAGAGACAAACCATCAGATCTTACTAGAGGAATAGCCCTACACAAGTACAGGGATAAACCATCAGATCTTACTAGAGAAACAGCACCTACACAAGTACAGGGACAAACCATCAGATCTTACTAGAGGAACAGCACCTACACAAGTACAGGGACAAACCATCAGATCTTACTAGAGGAACAGCCCTACACAAGTACAGGGTTAAACCATCAGATCTTACTAGAGGAACAGCACCTACACAAGTACAGGGACAAACCATCAGATCTTACTAGAGGAACAGCACCTACACAAGTACAGGGACAAATCATCAGATCTTACTAGAGGAACAGCCCTACACAAGTACAGGGACAAACCATCAGATCTTACTAGAGGTACACAAGTACAGGGACAAACCATCAGATCATACTAGAGGAACAGCACCTACACAATTACAGGGACAAACCATCAGATCTTACTAGAGGAACAGCACCTACACAAGTACAGGGACAAACCATCAGATCTTACACTAGAGGAACAGCACCTACACAAGTACAGAGACTAACCATCAGATCTCACTAGAGGAACAGCATCTACACAAGTACAGAGACAAACCATCAGATCTTACTAGAGGAACAGCCCTACACAAGTACAGGGACAGACCATCAGATCTTACTAGAGGAACAGCACCTACACAAGTACAAGGACAAACCATCAGATCTTACTAGAGGAACAGCACCTACACAAGTACAGGGACAAACCATCAGATCTTACTTAGAGGAACAGCACCTACACAAGTACAGAGACAAACCATCAGATCTTACTAGAGGAACAGCACCTACACAAGTACAGGGACAAACCATCAGATCTTACTAGAGGAACAGCACCTACACAAGTACAGGGACAAACCATCAGATCTTACTAGAGGAACAGCACCTACACAAGTACAGGGACAAACCATCAGATATTACTAGAGGAACAGCACCTACACAAGTACAGGGACAGACCATCAGATGTTACTAGAGGAACAGCACCTACACAATTCCAGAGACAAACCATCAGATCTTACTAGAGGAACAGCACCTACACAAGTACAGGGGACAAACCATCAGATCTTACTAGAGGAACAGCACCTACACAAGTACAGGGACAAACCATCAGATCTTACTAGAGGAACAGCACCTACACAAGTACAGGGACAAACCATCAGATCTTACTAGAGGAACAGCACCTACACAAGTACAGGGACAAACCATCAGATCTTACTAGAGGAACAGCACCTACACAAGTACAGGGAAAACCATCAGATCTTACTAGAGGAACAGCACCTACACAAGTACAGGGACAAACCATCAGATCTTACTAGAGGAACAGAACCTACACAAGTACAGAGACAAACCATCAGATCTTACTAGAGGAACAGCACCTACACAAGTACAGGGACAAACCATCAGATCTTACTAGAGGAACAGCCCTACACAAGTACAGGGACAAACCATCAGATCTTACTAGAGGAACAGCACCTATACAAGTACAGAGATAAACCATCAGATCCTACTAGAGGAACAGCACCTACACAAGTACAGGGACAAACCATCAGATCTTACTAGAGGTACACAAGTACAGGGACAAACCATCAGATCTTACTAGAGGATCAGCACCTACACAAGTACAGGGACAGATCATCAGATCTTACTAGAGGATCAGCACCTACACAAGTACAGGGATAAACCATCAGATCTTACTAGAGGATCAGCACCTACACAAGTACAGGGACAGATCATCAGATCTTACTAGAGGATCAGCACCTACACAAGTACAGGGACAAACCATCAGATCTTACTAGAGAAACAGCACCTACACAAGTACAGAGACAAACTATCAGATCTTACTTAGAGGAACAGCACCTACACAAGTACAGAGACAAACCATCAGATCTTACTAGAGGAACAGCCCTACACAAGTATGTGGACAAACCATCAGATCTTACTAGAGGAACAGCCCTACACAAGTACAGGGACAAACCATCAGATCTTACTAGAGGAACAGCACCTACACAAGTACAGGGACAAACCATCAGATCTTACTAGAGGAACAGCACCTACACAAGTACAGAGACAAACCATCAGATCTTACTAGAGGATCAGCACCTACACAAGTACAGGGACAAACCATCAGATCTTACTAGAGGAACAGCACCTACACAAGTACAGAGACAAACCATCAGATCTTACTAGAGGATCAGCACCTACACAAGTACAGGGACAAACCATCAGATCTTACTAGAGGAACAGCACTTACACAAGTACAGAGACAAACCATCAGATCTTACTAGAGGAACAGCACCTACACAAGTACAGAGACAAACGGTACAGGGACAAACCATCAGATCTTACTAGAAGAACAGCACCTACACAAGTACAGGGACAAACCATCAGATCTTACTAGAGGAACAGCACCTACACAAGTACAGGGACAAACCATCAGATCTTACTAGTGGAACAGCCCTACACAAGTACAGAGACAAACCATCAGATCTTACTAGGGGAACAGAACCTACACAAGTACAGAGACAAACCATCAGATCTTACTAGAGGAACAGCCCTACACAAGTACAGAGACAAACCATCAGATCTTACTAGAGGAACAGCACCTACACAAGTACAGAGACAAACCATCAGATCTTACTAGAGGAACAGCACCTACACAAGTACAGGGACAAACCATCAGATCTTACTAGAGGAATAGCCCTACACAAGTACAGGGACAAACCATCAGATCTTACTAGAGGAACAGCACCTACACAAGTACAGGGACAAACCATCAGATCTTACTAGAGGAACAGCACCTACACAAGTATGTGGACAAACCATCAGATCTTACTAGAGGAACAGCACCTACACAATTACAGGGACAAACCATCAGATCCTACTAGAGGAACAGCACCTACACAAGTGCAGGGACAAACCATCAGATCTTACTAGAGGAACAGCACCTACACAAGTACAGGGACAAACCATCAGATCTTACTAGAGGAACAGCACCTACACAAGTACAGACACAAACCATCAGATCTTACTAGAGGAACAGCCCTACACAAGTACAAAGACAAACCATCAGATCTTACTAGAGGAACAGCACCTACACAAGTACAGACACAAACCATCAGATCTTACTAGAGGAACAGCCCTACACAAGTACAGAGACAAACCATCAGATCTTACTAGAGGAACAGCACCTACACAAGTATGTGGACAAACCATCAGATCTTACTAGAGGAACAGCCCTACACAAGTACAGGAACAAACCATCAGATCTTACTAGAGGAACAGCACCTACACAAGTACAGAGACAAACCATCAGATCTTACTAGAGGAACAGGACCTACACAAGTACAGGGACAAACCATCAGATCTTACTAGAGGAACAGCCCTACACAAGTACAGGGACAAACCATCAGATCTTACTAGAGGAACAGCACCTATACAAGTACAGAGATAAACCATCAGATCTTACTAGAGGAACAGCACCTACACAAGTACAGGGACAAACCATTAGATCTTACTAGAGGTACACAAGTACAGGGACAAACCATCAGATCTTACTAGAGGATCAGCACCTACACAAGTACAGGGACAGATCATCAGATCTTACTAGAGGATCAGCACCTACACAAGTGCAGGGACAAACCATCAGATCTTACTAGAGGATCAGCACCTACACAAGTACAGGGACAGATCATCAGATCTTACTAGAGGATCAGCACCTACACAAGTACAGGGACAAACCATCAGATCTTACTAGAGGAACAGCACCTACACAAGTACAGAGACAAACTATCAGATCTTACTTAGAGGAACAGCACCTACACAAGTACAGAGACAAACCATCAGATCTTACTAGAGGAACAGCCCTACACAAGTATGTGGACAAACCATCAGATCTTTCTAGAGGAACAGCCCTACACAAGTACAGGGACAAACCATCAGATCTTACTAGAGGAACAGCACCTACACAAGTACAGGGACAAACCATCAGATCTTACTAGAGGAACAGCACCTACACAAGTACAGAGACAAACCATCAGATCTTACTAGAGGATCAGCACCTATACACAAGTACAGGGACAAACCATCAGATCTTACTAGAGGAACAGCACCTACACAAGTACAGAGACAAACCATCAGATCTTACTAGAGGATCAGCACCTACACAAGTACAGGGACAAACCATCAGATCTTACTAGAGGAACAGCACCTACACAAGTACAGAGACAAACCATCAGATCTTACTAGAGGAACAGCACCTACACAAGTACAGAGACAAACCATCAGATCTTACTAGAGGAACAGCACCTACACAAGTACAGGGACAAACCATCAGATCTTACTAGAGGAACAGCCCTACACAAGTACAGAGACAATCCATCAGATCTTACTAGAGGAACAGCACCTACACAAGTACAGAGACAAACCATCATACTAGAGGAACAGCCCTACACAAGTACAGAGACAAACCATCAGATCTTACTAGAGGAACAGCACCTACACAAGTACAGAGACAAACCATCAGATCTTACTAGAGGAACAGCACCTACACAAGTACAGGGACAAACCATCAGATCTTACTAGAGGAATAGCCCTACACAAGTACAGGGACAAACCATCAGATCTTACTAGAGGAACAGCACCTACACAAGTACAGGGACAAACCATCAGATCTTACTAGAGGAACAGCACCTACACAAGTATGTGGACAAACCATCAGATCTTACTAGAGGAACAGCACCTACACAATTACAGGGACAAACCATCAGATCTTACTAGAGGAACAGCACCTACACAAGTGCAGGGAGAAACCATCAGATCTTACTAGAGGAACAGCACCTACACAAGTACAGGGACAAACCATCAGATCTTACTAGAGGAACAGCACCTACACAAGTACAGACACAAACCATCAGATCTTACTAGAGGAACAGCCCTACACAAGTACAAAGACAAACCATCAGATCTTACTAGAGGAACAGCACCTACACAAGTACAGACACAAACCATCAGATCTTACTAGAGGAACAGCCCTACACAAGTACAGAGACAAACCATCAGATCTTACTAGAGGAACAGCACCTACACAAGTATGTGGACAAACCATCAGATCTTACTAGAGGATCAGCACCTACACAAGTACAGGGACAAACCATCAGATCTTACTAGAGGAACAGCACCTACACAAGTACAGGGACAAACCATCAGATCTTACTAGAGGAACAGCACCTACACAAGTACAGGGACAAACCATCAGATCTTACTAGAGGAACAGCACCTACACAAGTACAGGGACAAACCATCAGATCTTACTAGAGGAACAGCACCTACACAAGTACAGGGACAAACCATCAGATCTTACTAGAGGAACAGCACCTACACAAGTACAGGGACAAACCATCAGATCTTACTAGTGGAATAGCCCTACACAAGTACAGAGACAAACCATCAGATCTTACTAGAGGAACAGCACCTACACAAGTACAGAGACAAACCATCAGATCTTACTAGAGGAACAGCCCTACACAAGTACAGAGACAAACCATCAGATCTTACTAGAGGAACAGCACCTACACAAGTACAGAGACAAACCATCAGATCTTACTAGAGGAACAGCACCTACACAAGTACAGGGACAAACCATCAGATCTTACTAGAGGAATAGCCCTACACAAGTACAGGGACAAACCATCAGATCTTACTAGAGGAACAGCACCTACACAAGTACAGGGAAAAACCATCAGATCTTACTAGAGGAACAGCACCTACACAAGTATGTGGACAAACCATCAGATCTTACTAGAGGAACAGCACCTACACAATTACAGGGACAAACCATCAGATCCTACTAGAGGAACAGCACCTACACAAGTGCAGGGACAAACCATCAGATCTTACTAGAGGAACAGCACCTACACAAGTACAGGGACAAACCATCAGATCTTACTAGAGGAACAGCACCTACACAAGTACAGACACAAACCATCAGATCTTACTAGAGGAACAGCCCTACACAAGTACAAAGACAAACCATCAGATCTTACTAGAGGAACAGCACCTACACAAGTACAGACACAAACCATCAGATCTTACTAGAGGAACAGCCCTACACAAGTACAGAGACAAACCATCAGATCTTACTAGAGGAACAGCACCTACACAAGTATGTGGACAAACCATCAGATCTTACTAGAGGATCAGCACCTACACAAGTACAGGGACAAACCATCAGATCTTACTAGAGGAACAGCACCTACACAAGTACAGGGACAAACCATCAGATCTTACTAGAGGAACAGCACCTACACAAGTGCAGGGACAAACCATCAGATCTTACTAGAGGAACAGCACCTACACAAGTTCAGGGACAAACCATCAGATCTTACTAGAGGAACAGAGAGGAAGAAGAGGAGCACCCATTAGCATTTTTTTCACAGAAACTGCTCCCAAGAGTGACAAATACTCGACCGTGGACAATGAATGTCTGGCTATTGTAGCGGCTCTTAAACACTTTGCTGTTATTGGGAAGAAAATTCGTAATTCAAACTGACCATCGGGCCCTTCAAAATCTATACCAGACTAGGAATGCAAATGGTTGCCTCACCTGCTGGGCCTTAGCTATTCAGCCATTCCCTTTAACGTGGCTCACCTGGAACAGCAAACGATAATGCTGATTACCTCTCAAGACAAGATTGGATTACTGAGCCACCAGCTAATGGGAGAAGTGGAATGTCAGGTGCATTTCCCCTGATGTGCGTACCAGATAGGCACAATATTGACCCACTTAGAGGAGTAATTATGTGTGCATGTTAGCTGTATTTGATCGGACGATTATTACCTGCCTGTGAGGATTGGCCTGGCTGGCTAATGAGAATCTTGAAAAATCATTTTATTCTTGAATATACGGTCTATTAGGTAGAGGATAATGTCATTTCCTCCTTAGTCCCTGACCTAGAGTTTAGGAAGAAATGCAACACTTACTGCATTGTCAACAATTTACCTACAAAAATCAGTCAAAATTATCATCCTAAAATCACAACATAAGCCAACCCGGAAAACAACAACCGGAAAGCAGTCAAATATTAAGTGGAGAATTATCCAATTGTCCTGGAATCACCAACCCAACAAAACTATCCTTGATGACTAGCCATGGAATATTAAAGACAGCAAACTATTGCAGGGTTCTGGAGAAGCTACTTGCAGAAAGAAAAGGGAAAAAATGCTTCATTGTGAGATGAGTAAGGTAAAGCAATAGCTTATGTCCATAAGGTAGATGAACTATGGGTAAAACTATACTAGAGCAGCAAGCAATCAGGAGAAGCTACACACAACAAGAGAAAAGAGAAGGGTTATTACTGTACATCTTTGTAGGTCCCATCTTCATGGTGCCTAGGCACTGCTTTGGGGAGCGACATTGGTCCTGTTTCATGTTGAGATTTTGCTCATTTTAGACCTTTTAACAGTTTTATGGGTGTTTTTACTATCCTGTAAACACATACTATTTTGCATTTTTTAATACCACTATATAAGATAAACGTTTGAATTACTTCTCTTTTTTCCTTCCCTCCCTTGGGAAATGCTGGGTAATCCTGTTATTAGGTTTTGAAACTGGTGTGACGTCCAGAAATATTAGCCGTATGATATGTTATTAATACTTGCATCATTTGCCGGTACTGGGTGTATAGAAAAGTCATCATAGGCCTATCTATACAAATGTTTGTGTGATGTTTAAGGGCTATCCAAATATGGTTTCAATGCCAAAAAAAATCGCATTTTTAATGGCTCTTATTCGGACCTTTCTGCAGTACCAGATATATACCAGGTAGAGGGTATATAACATGTACCTCTACAGGTGGTTCTTACTTTTGGGAATGGAAAAAAATGGTCCATGTGTTGAATACATTTATGGCATTTTGAAATCTACTTTGACAATACTTGCATAGCATATCTTTCCCCCCCGGGCAATCCTGCTATATATATAGTTGATATAATTATTATATACAAAGCTCAAAAAGTCTGTCTGTCTGTCTGTCTGTCTGTCTGTCTGTCTGTCTGTCTGTCTGTCTGTCTGTCTGTCTGTCTGCATCCATGCATATGACTTATCCCTGGCTAAATGCCTGAACCAATTTGAATTAAACTTTGGTAAGTATAATTATTAAGGAAAGTTTCAAATTTAATTTAATTTTTTAATAGAACTTTCAATGCAAAACCACACAGAGAGCATTTGGTGGACCAACTAGCTGAGAGATAATATTAAGGTTATAACCTTGAGCAAGGGAAGGGATGACAAGACAAACAAACAGTGTAAAGAAACAAAAAGGATATATCGCTCACTAAGTTGAGTTTAGTTATGGCAAGAAATCCCCCCCCCCCCTTAAATGTCTTTAAAGGCGTAGTTAGAAGATAATGAATGAGATTTTTATACAATAACCTTCTCAAATAATCAACTTGAAACTGTTATTCTCTCGTTTCATTATATATGATTTTACAGCACTGTATAATAGCATGAAAATAGTGTACAAAGAGCTGAAGACTTACCACAAGAGCTGCTGGTAGCCTAATAGGTGAGAATAGTTAATTGGAAATGGTAATGAAAAACATTTACTGCTGGACAAAGATAGTGCCAAGTGCATGGTAAATCAGAATTAAAGTTATTTATGAAATATTCCCAGAAAAAGGATTTCAGCAAAGTGAAGGTGGAGAGTTTGAGGTCTGGCTCAGGTAAGGCATTCCACATCTTGACAACTCGGTTGAAATATATGAAATTTAGATGGTTGTTGGTGGTTTGTGGAAGTAGACACTTAAGCTTCGAGTGGTTAGAAGACCTGGTATTATTACAATTCGGAAATTGGACATAGTCATAGATGTTGAATGGGGCATTTTGAGGCAGTCGATGAGAAATGTGATGTCCAAATGTTCTCAACTTGAGAGATATTAGTCTATCCTTGTAATTTGGCCTATCCTTGTAATTTAAATGATAATTGTTTAAAACAAACTTGGTTGAGTGGCGCTGAACTTTCTCAAGTGATTTGATGTCCTTGAGAAAGTGGGGGCGCCAGACTTGACTGCAGTAGGTAAGGCGAGTCTGACAAGAGATGTATATAAAGTAAGCTTGGTGAGGATAGGATGGTGAGATGAGATGGCATGATGGATAAAGTATAGGCTTTGGTAATAATGGTGAGACCATGAAAGGTTATTGGAGAAGTTAATACCAAGGTCCTTGTAGTGGGCTGTGTAAGTGATCTGTGTTTTATTAAGCAGATAAATATGACTATGTTCCTCAGGAGATGTTGAAAACGAGATAAGTTTGCATTTTGATGGGTTGAAAGCCAATTTCCAGTCACTGCTCCAGGACTACAGCGAATCAAGGTATCTTTGCAAAAGAAGGCGGTCAAAGGGAGTGGAGATAGTATGCAAGCACTTGCAGTCATCAGCAAACATTAAGAGAGATGACTCTGAAACAGATAGTGGAAGGTCATTGACATATATAATGAATAACAGTGGTCCAAGTATACTTCCTTGGGGGACTCCTGATGTGTGACAGGAAGTAGGGAGGAAGACACACCATCAATAGATGTAATTTGACATATGTTGTTTAGCCCTAGATTAAAGGCAAGTAATGCAAGATTAAAGGGCAAGATAAAAGGCAAATAATGCAAGATTAAAGGCAGGTAATTGCACGATTAAAGGGATTAAAGGCATATGATGCAAGATTAAAGGCAAGTAATGCAAGATTAAAGGCATGTAATGCAAGATCAAAGGCTAGTAATGCAAGATCAAAGGCAAGTAATGCAATATCAAAGGCATATAATGCAAGATTAAAGGCACGTAATGCAAGATCAAAGGCAAGTAATACAAGATCAAAGAAATATTAAAGGCATGTAATGCAAGATCAAAGGCATGTAATGCAAGATTAAAGGAAAGTAATGCAAGATTAAAGCAAGATTAAAGGCAGGTAATGCAAGATTAAAGGCAAGTAATGCAAGATTAAAGCACGTAATGCAAGATTATGGGCAAAAGGCATATAATGCAAGATTAAAAGAATATAATGAAAGATGAAAGGCACGTATGGCAAGACACGTAATGCAAGATTAAAGGCATGTAATGCAAGATTAAAGGCAAGTAATGCAAGATTAAGGCATGTAATGCAAGATTAAAGGCGTGTAATGCAAGATTAAAGGCAAGTAATGCAAGATTAAAGGCATGTAATGCAAGATTAAAGGCATGTAATGCAAGATTAAAGGCATGTAATGCAAGATTAAAGGCATGTAATGCAAAGGCATGTAATGCAAGATTAAAGGCATGTAATGCAAGATTAAAGGCATGTAATGCAAGATTAAAGGCATGTAATGCAATAAAGGCATGTAATGCAAGATTAAAGGCATGTAATGCAAGATTAAAGGCATGTAATGCAAGATTAAAGGCATGTAATGCAAGATTAAAGGCATGTAATGCAAGATTAAAGGCATGTAATATGCTAGATTAAAGTCATGTAATGCAAGATTAAAGGCAAGTAATGCAAGGAGTGCCAAACACATATCGTTTCCTACCTCTGATCATATCTTGAACATTTATTAGATGTGCCTGTTATTGTCAAATAATATGTTCTGTTGGAGTTCCTGTGGTAGAAGCAGGGGTGGATCTAGGTTATTATGATAGGAGGGGGTGTAAGCTACTCCCCCAAAAATACACCCAAAAACATACCCCTTAATTGAACGTCTTATTAGCACATCAATTTTTTACAATCACAGATAAGTACAATTGTAAAAATTTAATTAAAAAAAGAAGCATTAAAAAGTCTTCTCGGATATGTTCTTACAAATGTCTGACAGATTTCATCAGTTGTAAATCCTTCTCCATAGTGAATATATAGCAATTACTGACAAGTCTGATAAACGGTCGTCAGTCATTGTTGATTGTAAGCAGGTTTTGAGCCTTCTCAATAAGGAAAATGACCTCTCCGCTTCAGCACTCGTAATTGGCAAGGTACATGCACCACTTGAGACTTGATCCTACTTCTTCCCGCCACTCTTACACAATTCCTCCATGTTGCACTTGAGCCTACTATCTCCAATGCTCCTTCCCCCCTAAGCTTCGTACAAAACTCTGTCCACCAACCTGGATAATCACAGTGCCACAACTTTTTTTCACTGGTCCCTTCTCTGCTCCAGCCTCCTCCAGCTCAGGCCCCTCTTACTGCCACCCCTGCAACTGTATTACTCCCTCTAACCAGATTCCTCCCAATATTCTCTTGAATTCCTTCCAAATTCTTGCAGCTGTCTTCCTTCCTGTCCACCATACTACAGATGCATGTTCTAGACATAGCCTAGCCAGCAATGCCCATATTAGTTTACCTCTGTCTGTCTCCATTTCTCCATTTATACCCTGCTCAATTCTTGCCCTCCATTTCTCTGCCTTTTCCTAACATCTTCTTCAAATGAACATTTCCCATTATTCATTCTCTCCTCATTAATCTTCCACTCTCCTCCACTACATTTTACGCTGTCATTGACTAACTCTTGACTCACTCTTTTCACCTAAATCTCCATTTCATTGCATACTCCCCCACCACATCCAACATCACTTGTAACTCTACTTGATCTCTCGCTAACAGTACAATATCATCTGCATACAACAACTCACCACACCATGCCCCTTTCACTTCAATCCCTAACCTTTTCACCTCCAAATCCTTCAACAATCAAATGACGTACACACCAGTGACAAAGGACAACCCTGTCTCAGTTCTGCCTCCACTTCAAACCACCTAGACCGCTCTCCACCTAACAATTATTATTCTGGAAATGATAATTGCATCCTGCACTTACTAGCTAAAGAGGTGTGTGTGTGTATATTAACCTTGAATTACTACCTTTTAGTCCTTATATATAGTCCTGATGTATAACGCTTGAGAGGAGAAAGGGGCTTACTATTATACTTTAGCTAGTTGTAGTTGACTTTATTGACTTCATTGCTAGCTAGTGGTTGGCAACATCCACCACCGAGAAACTTTCTTAGGCTCAGGTAAACCTTCTACACTCCATCTGTCCATGTCCATCGCTCCCAGGCTACCTACTGCTCACAAGTATGGCGTCCTCATTTAATGAAGGACATATTGTTACTGGAACAAATGCAACGTCGAGCTACAAAATATATACTGTCCGACTTCACATCTGATTACAAGAGTAGACTTATATCTCTCCAGATGCTCCCATTGATGATGTACTTTGAACTACTAGACATCACCTTTTTCATTAAGTCGCTGGGAAGTGAATCAAGTGCCTTCAACATCCTATCGTATGTGACATTTAGCAGTGGCTCCACTAGAAATGCTAAGCACATAAAATTGAACCACATTCCATCAAGAACTAGTTTGTCTGGGCATTTTTACTTTAGGCGGCTTCCTCGTCTATGGACTTCCATTGATTTGAATATGTCAGTTGAAATGATCGCATCAAAATTAAAAGATTTTTTCTGGTTAAATTTTTTGACTCATTTCGATCAAAATGACCCCTGCTCCTATCACTTTCTATGTCCCTGTTCAAAGTATTCCCACTCACCAACTCCTTCTAACTTCTCTAACTTCTGATAGTTATTTTTCATTGATTATTTTAATAAGGCTGCTAGCTGAATGCTAGGAGACCTCCAGGACTCCGCATGTTCATGTTTACACACTTTACCACAACTGTACTGTATCACCAATCTGATGTCATGTAAAGCAATAATAATAATAATAATAAATGTCCCTATTTCTAGGGAAGGAGCGCCATAAAAGTATGCTATCAAACAAGATTGCCTTCGAGATTTAGAAGCCTCTAGTACAAAACAGAGCGCTTGAGAAAAGCTATAGCTAAAAACCTCATCTGTAGCTATAACTACTGCATTGTACTGCATTGTACTAGGTATGATTCAAAGAAAGAAATCACAACTAACTTTCTAAGCACCCACAGCGAAAGTTAGGCCGCAACTTACTTTTCAATACAGCTCGAGTCGTGTGCTGCGAGAAAGCATAGCTACTAACCAAAGCCGTATTAGAGGCTGCACTGGTCTTGACTATGACCAAAGAAGGAAGTTAACGATGAAAAAATACAAAGCTGGCTGTTACAGCAATCCCTGAACTAGCCATAGCT
The DNA here is from genome assembly GCA_028752905.1 of Cladorhizidae sp. MBARI D1340-BT2. Lineage (NCBI taxonomy): Eukaryota > Metazoa > Porifera > Demospongiae > Poecilosclerida > Cladorhizidae > Cladorhizidae sp. MBARI D1340-BT2. Next base: position 57,943,778 of record JAQNBH010000016.1, on the reverse strand, counting down.
ACGAAACATGCACAGCTGCAGATTCCCAACCTTTTTAAGCAGAATAGCTAGCTGTTTGATTTGGAATAAAGAAAATAGACTCAGAAAAGGAAAGAGAAAACTCAAAGCCTGCTTCAGAAACGGCAGAAAGAAAACCGAGATTTGGAAGGAAAAAGAATGCCATAAAAAAATCGTGGCAGAAGCACAGCAGCCCACGATGGAGAAGCTTTCGTGGCCTGTCCACACTGCACAATAACTTGATGCGCATTGAGACACACTAGTCTCAATGCGCGTCCAGTCTCACGGGCGTCGCGTCCACACTGACATGACAATAAACCAAACGCGCATAAAAACCACTCCCCCTCCAAGAAAACTGCACCCACGACAATGGATACGTTTTAGTTGTTGGATTTCTTGTTAATATGGACGAGATACCTACAGACGCGAAGGAAGCATATGCTGCAGAGGAGAAGAAGGATTTATAAATAGAAAAAGGCAATACAGTAGACGGATGGCGCTCCATGAACTCCATAAAAGAAGGCTGCGGCGGTAAAATTTTCGAAGTCTATTTTAGCTATAATAGTATTTAGCTTGATCTTTGCCTGCTATAGGTCCTTTGATTGTGGCAATGATGGCTGACTACCAGCATCCATCTGTGCGCCAGGTTTGGTGCAAGCCACGCAGTAAGCACTGGTGGGAATCAGCTACAACTTCATAAATTAATGATTCTGTTTTTTGTTTTTGTTTTTTTCCACAATAAATATATAATTATATATATATATATATATATATATATATATATATATATATATACATTATTATTTTTTAATATATATATATATATATATATTTTTGATATTAAACATAATTATTGTATTAGTATTGAGTTCATTGTATTTCACTGATGTAGTGATATTCGACCCTCACTCATGGCAAGGTCGATCGGTGATGTTTCATGAATGGGGTGGCCTGAGGTAGATCTAGCACCCCTGAGACAAGTGATGGTTGACCTCAGAAGAGAGAAGCTGAGAAGGACACGCAACCAGGCCATGACAGTGCTGTAGTGCTGATCTCTTTTTGCTGCAATTAGGGAGGCAAGCCTTTTGTAGGCTACTGTTGCAGACTTTGCCATTCCCCCAGAGGTTGAGAACACTAGGGGGGTGAATGAGCCAAATTCAACATTCTGTTTATCTTTTAACGCGCACCCGCGTAATTAATTTTACGCTTGGATTTGTTGCTCTGGCTCGACTCAAACCACCTATCGAGGTGGACTGGACCTAATCGCGTTAGGTCCAAGAAATCTAATTCGCATTCAGTGTGGACGCAACGAACGCGCATTCGTTGAGATCTAACGCGCATTCAGTGTGCAGTGTGGACAGGCCAAGGCTCGGGTGAAGTTCATTCTGACTTAGCCACCCGATTCCATCAATTTTCTAGAATGGAAATGGTCGTCACGAACAAAATCAAAATTCTAAAATGGTTATTAGGTATTATTATATATGAACTTTGCTTACATATGAAGTGTAAAGAAACACAGTTTCAGCTGAAGTTGACAGACTACTGCCAAGGGCTAGAGTAAAATTATAATTATAATTATATTATGATGATACAAGAAAACACTTGGGACAAGGGCAAACAAAATGGAATGAACATTACGATTCCACATAAACACATAAAGTTTAATCCTTATTGTGCTGACAGAGAGAGAGATGAAACACTGGTAGAGAGTTCCGTAGGCTGTTTATTCTTTTGAAGTAGAAGTGCTGAGAACAGGAAGTGCAGTTATACTGATGTAGGAGTTTTCCCATTGAGGCAGACCTGGTTGAATTTGTTGATAACTGGATATAGTCAAGTAAATCAAAGTTGTCAGCAGGTGATTTCAAATTTTTGACCAGAAACATCACGTCTTGGATTTCAAGCCAGTACATAATTGGTAGCAAATTTAACTTGACCAGTCTTTCCTTATACTGTAGAGCCTAGAATGAATTTGGTTGCATTTTTTCTAGTATGACAACATCTTTGATAAGTCTAGGTCGCCACAATTGTGAACAGTATGCAAGAGTACTTCTTACCAATACCAACGTTATGTATAATTTCTTTCTGAGAGTGATATCAGTTGATGTAATAGCAGATGCATATATAGCCTTTGAGCACAGTCTAGTGCAGTGATTTGACCACATAAGACCACTACTCATTTGAATACCCAGATCAGAACAACAGTCAACACTTTGGATCTCTGTGTCACCTATAGAGTAATCATGACAGAATTTTTGTTTGTTGAGAAGTGCACATTACATTTCTGTGGATTCAATTTGAGCATCCATTCCTACACCACACATCAAACGAGCACAGATCCTGTTGTAAAAAGCAGCAAACATCTTGACTAGAAATGACTCTAACAGGCTTGGTGTCATCAGCATATATGAATGGAATTGAGTGTGTTATAGCCTCAGTAGCATCGTTTATATAAATGATGAATAGTAAGGGTCCCAGAACACTACCTTGTGGAACACCCGACAGGACCGGTAAAATATCGGAACTTGTAGAGGAGATACATACAAAATGGCCAGATATCCCCGAAACCATTTCCATAAGGGACCAGTGATCCCAATTCTCCATAGTTTCAATAGTAGCTGTTCATGTGGGACTGAGTCAAAGGCCTTGCTAAGATCAGGAATAAGTCATTCCCTTGGTCTATCGAGTCGAAAATAACTGACATTTGTGTCAAACCCGAACGACCTTTTAAGAAACCAAATTGTTTCGGTGAGATCTTGGGACGATCTTGGGCCTAATAAAGGCAATGATCTGGTCATATATGATTCTTTCTAGAACCTTTGATACAATACAGAGTAGGGAGATCGTGGTTGGATCAGACAGATTTCCCTTTTTTGGCACAGGGCAGATCTTGTGAAGTTTCCACCCTTTAGGAATAGTGACTGAGTCAATGCCAAATGGGTCAGTGGTTTATAGAGTGCTGTAGCAGTGTTTCAGAATGCACGAGGGGATATTATCACAACCATATGCCTTAGCAATGTCCAGCTTATTTAGAACTCGAAAGACATCTAACTCGTCAATTGTAATATTGCTCAGTTGAATTGGTGTATTTTGGAAGATCACAGATCTCAGGCAGGGTGTATATACTCACTCTTGGTGAAAGTTGAATGGAAAAAGTTATTAAATATTTTTGCTTTAATCTTTGGGTCCATAACTGAAGACTCAGGCACTAAAGGTGGGCTAGATGGTTTTTCCCCCAGAGAGGTATGAGAGACATCTGTAGAGCTTATTTGCATTTGATGCAAACTGATAAGCTAGATCTGCTTCATAGCTTGCTTTTGCCGAAGTGATGGCTCTCTTCAGTTTACACTCAAGGGAAAGAAGCTTTTCAATAAGCTTTTGTGAGCCATGCTTGCGGAGCCGATTTTGCAGAGATCTTGTACAGTTCACTAGATGCTTGATTTCAGGGTTAAACCACTTTGGTGATTGCTTTGCAGATATTTTTACTACTGGGAGAAAGAGCTGACAAGCGGACAGTAATTCATGTTTAATAGTTTTCCAGATATATTCAACATCATTGTTGAGATATAGGCTAGTGTAGTCAACATCCAATAGGAAGTTGCACATACTCTGCATATCACTACATGCATAGTTGAAACATAGTTGTCTTTCAAGTATGAGTTGATTGGTTCCTATTTCTGTTGATGTCTAGGTGGATGAGGAAGTGGTCTGACACACACTCACCCTCAGTAATGCCAATGGCAATTATCCTCTCTGGGCAGTTTATTAATACCATATTTCCTCGTGAGTTTTGTTGGTCCTGTAATTACTTGAGTCAAATTCTGTGCAAATGCAAATTTGCATATTTGATTTGAGAGGATACAATCAGCTGTTGAAGAACACCAGTTTATGTCAGGTGCATTAAAGTCCCCAACAACAAATTGATCAATATCATTTGGTAATGTAGTGCGACTTGACAACATCATTTGCGAGTGACTCTGAGCAGGTAGGAGGTATATAAATACAACTCAGTTGAAAGGGTGGTGAGGAAATCACCTTTACTGTCAATAATTCCATCACATCACTAGTGACACAAAGACTGGCAGGTATAGTATCCCGTATTCCAATTAGAACACCACCACCTCTACTTGCCTCTATCCCTCTGAAAGATTCTATAGCCAATTGGGAGGATCTCATTATTTCTGATCTGATCAGTCAACCAAGTTTCTGTAATACATATAATATCCAAGTCTTTACTAATAACTGTGGCTTGTAGTACGACGATTTATTTACAATGCTCCGTGCGTTCCATATACCTAGTGTTATCTTATTTTTACTTGAGTCTAGTCAGAATGGGGGTGGTGTATTTTCACCTCCATCCTCACCAGCATTTATGACATCAGTATATAGCTTCAGGTGTAATAATGGAGATTACATCATTTGAAGTCTTCAGGACCAGCTCTTCGTTGAGGGATAGTGACTGGTTTGATGTGAGACCAGCATCGAGGTCTTCATCATTTGTCTAAGATGAAAATTATTTACATGATCGAGCTTCCCATAAGACATATATTGAATTTCATCTTATCTTTATCTCCACTCCAGATTGGATGAGCTCTCGTCTCACCTTCAACAGTCTAGATAAATGAAGGCGTTCCTCCTTGGAAAGGTCCCTATTTATGTAGAATTGAGAGGAAAGCTTTGTTTTTCCTGCCAAAATTCTACTAGGAGGCTCTGATGAATTTAACTAGAGCAGCAGGTCTTGGATATTTATGGTCTTCATTGTACTTCCCTAAACGGTATAGATTACCAATGGAGTAAAGTTGAAATCAATTTTTGAGAGGGCAGACACAACTTCAGCCATATCATGACTATTTCTCTCCTGCTTGCCAGTTCGTTTGGCACATTCACTTATTCCTTTGATCATGAGGTTGAATTTCATGTCTGTTTGAGAGTAATTTCGATTACCATTAGGACTCACATTACTTGTTGAAGGTTGCTTAGTCACAGACTCTGCAAGCTGCACACACACTCCATTAGAGACAGCAGAAGCATAATTCGGAGAGTTAGGAGAAATCGAGTTTGAATGGAGTCAGCTTTGGAATCTAGAATACTTTTGATGTCAGCTAGTTGATTGACACTAATTCTCTCAATGAGGTAATTTCCAATTCCTGTTTGTCTAGGCGACATTGAGAGCAAATGGCTTGTCAGAAGCGCAGACAGCAATGAAAGCAGATTTTGAAAGACAAGCACACTTTTTGTGGAGCCAGGCAGCGCAGGTCCCATTACACTGTACTGCATTTTGACCAGGTTTCTTCGCAGTAGCATCCAGGATCACTTCCTCACATATTGGGCACATGTAGTTCATTCTTGGATTTCCTTCCAACAGTAGAAGTCATGATGGTCCCTATTTAGAGCACACCAGCAGAAAGAATCTATGATACAAATCCTGACTGGGCACCTTCAGTTCATCCTAGATATGTCTTATCCTACAGCAATTTAACTTTCAACAAAATACCTCGTTGACTAACCACCACGCTGCGTAGACGACTCTTCCGATTTCTTTGGTTGTAATAATGTCAATATTGAACTGCTCCTTGAAAACTGTGAGGAATATACTATTAGCTACTTCTCCATAATCCGACATCAATAATTTACAGATCAGTGTATAGTGTTGCCTGCAGCTATGCTAGTAGGACGTGATATAAATTAAAAATTATGAGGAATGTGATATAAATTTCAAATTTTGATGTTTTTTACTGCACCTTCGCTCACCACATGATGCCTTGATAGAAATTTTTATTTGCTAGCGAAGCGAGCCCTCACAGGAGGTGTACTGAAAACTTGATTGCTGCGCATGACGTTTGTTAATCTATGAGCAGAAGTACATTTGACCCACTGGAGTATATTCTTGGACAGGCACCCAAGTGACGACTCTGAAACGGACTCTAGGGCTATCTGGACGAGGGCGGAGGAAAACATGAGCAGGACGCTCACTTGATATTTGTTTCTACCATTAGCCCAGTGGCAGTGGAGCTTCTTTGACATTCCACAAAGAACCAAACGATTCCGGTTTTCTGTTTTGAACTCCCCTACACTGTCAGCACTCGGCTGTCAAGCCACTCCCCCACACTCTCCTACGTATCTGTTCCAGATTTTAGGCTTTTACAGTTTCCATGTTTAGAACATAGCAGTAATAGCAGTTTATCATTATTCTCAACGTATATACTCATACGACACAATTTAGACAATGACTTTAGCTCTAGAGACAAAACTAACAGCTAGCATTCTATTAGAGCTTGCTATATATATACCTAGCTCATGGTCATAAAATTAATGTCTTTGCAGTTGGGCAGGAATAGCCTGGCTTTTAGTTGGCTACCTAACATTGAACATCATCTTACCTTCTGTGATAGCTAGAAGAGCAGAATACAACAAGAAAATAGTGTTGGTTTCCCTTCTCATCTGGGCACTAATTATAAATTTTGCTGACAGAACAGGCGTGACACGAAGGCCATACCAATTTGATTACTTGTTTCTCAGATTCCTGGGCACAAATTTAGACCAGGCAACCAGGAAGGAAAAAAAACTTTCAAGAAAAATGGTAGCTACATGTATTGCATGGTACATACAATTAACAAAAACTATATAAGTCCAAGCTGTGAGAACCAAAATTATTCTACTCTCATTAGTTGTTTTTTTGCCTCTTAACATTGGAAAGTTGTTTGCAGAAAGCAAGTTGCCCCTCACCTCATATGGACAACACTGTTGATACAATTAACAACATATTTATTACTATAATAGGTCCACTATAATATAGGTCCAAGCTGAAAAATGAAACCCCCAAAAATCCATCTCATTACTGTTTTTTGGCCTCTTAACAACATTGGAAGGTTGTTTGCAGAAAGCAAGTTGCCCCTTACTCTTTGCAAAGGAAGCATATGGGCAACACTGTTTCACGAACATCAACTAGTGTTTCAGCAGACCTGCCAACTCACCCGATGCTGCCGGGTGTCACCCGATTTCAACACTAATCTCCAGATCTCCCGATTGAATGTCCAACTTTCATTTTTTTAAAGATCAGGGTTCAGGTTTAAAAAATATGCCCTCGAACTCAATAAACCTGGTATATAACGGTCGTCGATCTGCCAAATCGTTTACGTTGTGCAAAAGGAAGAGAGTAGTTTTGTCGATCGAGTCAAAGATAGCCATTCTAAGCAAGATATCAAATGGAGCCAGTCAAGCCGGACTAGAGGAAGAGTAAGGCGTAGGGAAGTTGACAATAACGGAGATAAAAAAGAACGAAGCCAAACTTCGAGAGCTCGCAGACAACCTTGACTGTCGGGGGATAAGGACTGTCGGGGGATAAGTTCAGCTCGCAAAGCCATGCGCCTTGCTAAAGACGAACAACTAGAAAATGCTGTTTGGTTCGTTCAGAAAAGGGAGCAAGCCCCAAGGCACTGCAGTCGGTGGACTATTTGCTCAGAGAAAACAGAACATATGAATATAAATAATATGATGTATATAATTACTGAGGACCTAAATCCTTACCAGGAAGTGAGCTTCTTATTATCCAAAGGACCTGCAGATTAAAACGATATTGAAAATAATTCCAAGCATTTTAATTACATTCATGAATTTATAATTAATGTGTGTTTTTTTGGCATATCCGAACTTTTTGCTTATCCTAACTACTTTGTCAGCGTTTCAAATACCTATTTCGTGTCGCTGAGGTAGTTGTTGTCCTCCCTCACAGTAATGCTGAAGAGGAATGACTCGAGTATTTTCGGAAAGAATAAGACGCGCTCGGCAATGAAGCTCGATGGTACTTTGTCAAGTATTCTATATAGCCATGAAGTTAGCATTCCCTGAATCTGAAGTTCCCTGTTAACGCTGGGTGCCTGATGAGAAAATTCGGGACCATGCAAAAAGGGCAACTTCTTGCTATAATCAGAATCATTGAAACTGATAGCAGCGTGTTATTTGGGGGGGAAATTAATTTAGTATGCTACATGCTATGTTATGACTTGATGCAAATGATAACCAGATTTTATACCAAATCTCTCCAGATTTTTCGAGGATTTTTTGGGGAATCTCCAGATTTTCATGACTCAGGGGTTGGCAGGTCTGGTTTCAGCCCCCATTCCACAGTAGTAGCGACATCAGGGAAACTCACAAGTGTGGATTTGTGTATTTCAACAGATGATTTGCAGGTAAGAGCCTCTCTAACTTGACTACAGTACTCAGCCAAGCGAAAGTGAAGAGAGGCCATTGCATTCTAACCAGCTTCAGATTTGGATCACGTGATTTTTTCTTCTTCCCCGTCTGCTAAAATTTGGACCCGCCGGATCTGAGGAACAAACTAATGTGCATGCTGCTAGATTTGCTTTCACTGGGAAAAAATACCACATCAACGCTAAGGCAAGTAGCTTAAGCCTTACTACCTAGCTAGCTAGCTAGCAATTTCTTTTCTGTATATCTAAACTGCTTCTATGGCAAACTTACTTAGTAAAGACTAAATGCATGCTTTTGGGGAGTATAGAAATGCTTAGGCTTTTAGATGTAACAATCTTTTTCCTGCCTGCCCCCGTGTGGATGCAATGCAATGAAAAAGCTCATGCAAGTTGTCTTTTATTTGTTTGTTGCTTTGCTCAACAACTCCTTACATGGTAGCAGCTTGGAGCGTCCCTACAACACAACTGTGTTCTCAGGCACACAAGGTATCACAAGCTGGTGGCTCTTGAACAACAGTTGATCCTGACAATCAGTTCGTCATAATAGTCCCAGTGACATCAGTGAAATTGGAATATCCTTCTTGTCCAAAGGCCAGCCATCTAGAGCCATGTCATATAGTAATGACAAGGATGTCAAATCTGATGTAAGCGCTCCGACATTACAGGAACGTGAACAGTGTGATCCAACAGCTTCTACTGAATGGATGACATCACAGCTGTTCACAGGAAGATAGGCTCGACTTAGGGGGTCAGCCAGTTGTATTTCCGCACCTATCCGACATCCAGGGAGTAGCACTGCAGAAGCAGCTGCATACGCTGCAGTCTGTTGGGAGCTGAACACAGCGCCTTCCTGAAGATGCTCTCTAGAGGCTTATGATCGCACAGTGACTATATATATGTCCCTGCCGCATACGTAGATGTCAAAGCGCTCACACGCAAACACTATGGCCTTCTCGATTTGAGCATATTGAGTCTCTGCTGATGTCAGAGCACGTGCCGTAGGCCACTGGCTGGCCATCCTGTAGAGTAGCCTCGACTTGGATGCATCACACTGCACAGTTACCTCCTTGTTCAAGTCATAGTACTTGAGAACTGGCGCACTGCTCACAGCCTTCTTAAATTCTGCGAAAGCCTTCTTCTGAAGTTCCCATGTCCACTCGGCATCCTCAAGTACTAATCGTCTGAAATTAGCCAGGTACTGAACCATGCCCAGCAGCCTCTGTACAGCAGGCACATCCTGTGGTTCTGGCATCTCCACGATGGCACACACCTTGTCAAGGTGAACTTTCAGGCATGTCCATAGCAACATGTCCGATGAAAGGAGCTTCTGACTTTCTGAGTTCAAACTTCTCAGTGTTGAGAGTGATGTGGCGCTCATCACAGTGCTCAATGAATGCAATGAGGTGTCTGTTATGGTCTGCATCATCAACAACACAGAAGTCATCAGCAATTGCCTCAATTTCCTGCAGGCCTTCGATCATCTCGTGCATCTTCTGCTGGAAGACTCGGTGCATTGTTGGCACTGAATTGCTTGCGCTTCCACCTATATAGAACATGTGGCCAATAGCCAAAGATCTCGTTGGTTGATTGTAGAGCCATTGTGCAAAAACATTTTTGCTCTTGTAATTATATGACAGAGTTGGCCCCACCCAGGCCAGCCCCACCCAGGCCAGCCCCACCCAGGCCAGCCCAGGCCAAGCATCTGCAGAGCCATTTTTTTGTGTGTGCATGTGTGTGTGTGTGTATCTGGTGTGTGCCTTATACTGTATAATTCGTACAACAACAACTTATTACTTGCTAAGGAAATACATGTTTTGAGTGAGGACACATTTAAACAGTAGACATGGATGGAACAGGAGCGCCATTCCTGTAGTTTATGTAGTTGTTATAGGCCACTGACTCTCCTCCACCTACACTTCGCTGACCTCTGCGCTCTTGACACACCAACCTACTAGAGGAACTGCCAGGGGTTGCCACGTAGTTGTTACCATGTGCTCTTGATCTATGAAGCTGCTGATCAGGACCAAGTTTGAGAGCTCGAGGGCGGTCCACTTCCCCACTGCTGGACTGCTTAGACAGTTTCTTTTCCTCTTCAAATGTACTTTCTTCTCGCTCATCCAATTTAACTTGGAGTTTGAGGATCACATTGTTTCTCTGGGCTATTGCAGTGTGGGCTGCCTCTAGTTGGGCAGTCAGACATTTTATTCTTTCCTCAAGAGCAGTAATTGTGCGAGTTTGATCCTCAGTGTTGGTGTGCAAGTCCAACACAGGGGTCGTTGGAGTAGAGAGGGAAGAACCAGAGAAAACATTAGTGGGCAAGGAGGTCATAAGACTCTGCCCACCAAGCTCCGAGTCAGAACTGAACTCCAGACCACTACTATTCCTCCACGACTGTTGAGTGGAAAATACAACTTCATCAATGGTCTTAGTACAGATTGGCATTTGGCCATACAATGAATGGCTAAGTTCTTGATCATCATAGCAAGTGTAGCTAGTAGCAGCCATACATTGAGCTGAGGAGGCAGGAGGAGGAGGAGGAGGTAATGGTCCATGCTCCGGATGCAAGTCACATGACTTCTTCTGGTCAACAACGTCTTCACTGACTAACTGGGCATGATGAAGAGATGGCTTTACAGCAACTTTCTCTGCATACTTGGGTTTACGATTACCTACACAAACACAAAAGGACATATATATGCATGCAATTGAAGTCACACACCCAATATCACTTATACACACCCAATATCACCTATACACACCCAATATCACACCGAATAGAACTTATACACACCCAATATCACTTATACACACCCAATATCACTTATACACACCCAATATCACCTATACACACCCAATATCAACTACACACACCCAATATCACTTATACACACCCAATATCACTTATACACACCCAATATCACCACCTATACACACCCAATATCACCTGTACACACCCAATATCACTTATACACAACCAATATCACCTACACACCCAATATCACCTATACACACCCAATATCACTTACCATATTCACTCGAATATAAGCCGCGACTTGTATTTATTTCAGCCAAATCAAGTTGCAATCTTCAAGAAGTGCGCTTGCGCAGTGCCAAACCAGTCTTGCGCTATTGTGCTGATGCAATTTTTGTGTGCGTCATTGTGGTTGCGATCGTTTCATTTCAAACATTTGAGCTAGGTAGTAGTTGGCTGGCAAGAGTTCCTAATCGCTATCGTTATCTATAATGAGTTCATTATGTTCGATCTGTTCTTCGTCCAAGGAAGCAAATGCCACCACTGTCACTTCCTTCAGCTGGCGAGTAGCTTGAGTAATGGCTGGGATAGCTAAAGCTGCTACTTTATCGACTTTGAGGCAGTGAATTTCTCAATCTTCAGACCCGTCCACCTTCACAGTGATGCCACAAGCACGGAATGCTTCCTTGATCTCGGCAGCCAGCTATCTTAGCTAATGATAAATGACTGCGCGTGTGCAAGAGCGGTGGTATAATTAACTAGGTGTGCTACATTTGGAGTGCGGCTTTCAGAGAGACTTCTATTCAGTGTGCGACTTATATTCGAGTTAATACGGTATACACACACACCCAATATCACCTATACACACCAAATATCACTTATACACACCCAATATCACCTATACGCACCCAATATCACCTATACACACCCAATATCACTTATACACACCCAATATCACTTATACACACTGACACCCAATATCACTTATACACACCCAATATCACCATACACACTCACTATCACATATACAGACCCACTATCACATATACACACCCAATATCACCTATACACACCCAATATACTTATACACACCCAATATACTTATACACACCCAATATACTTATACACACCCAATATCACTTATACACACCCAATATCACCTATACACACCCAATATCGCTTATACACACCCAATATCACTTATACACACCCAATATCACTTATACACAGCAACATACAGGATAGACACATGAAGGGTCAGCTTTCCTTATGCATGCAAAACACCCACACAACTATCGCCACAACCACAAAATGATTAGCATGATTTGATGAGTTCATAAGGGAATTTCACCATATCAGTTATCCACAGAGTATTTAAGTGTAGCGGCCGCTATCCCTTCGAGATTGAAGGCATAGCAGCTGCTAAGCTATCGCTATATTCCTGATGAAAGCTCTAGAACACCATTAGGTGAAACATATATATATTCACTTATATAAGCGTTTTATAATTTGAAGAATGTGTGTCAATCATATCATGCACTATGACTTGTGGACTCATGGAACTCTAGTCAAGAGGTGGGCTCATGGCACTCCAGTCATAGAGGTGGGCTCATGGCACTCCAGTCATAGAGGTGGGCTCATGGCACTCCAGTCATAGAGGTGGGCTCATGGAACTCCAGTCATAGAGGTGGGCTCATGGAACTCCAGTCATAGAGGTGGGCTCATGGCACTCCAGTCAGAGGTGGGCTCATGGCACTCCAGTCATAGAGGTGGGCTCATGGCACTCCAGTCATAGAGGTGGGCTCATGGAACTCCAGTCAGAGGTGGGCTCATGGCACTCCAGTCATAGAGGTGGGCTCATGGAACTCCAGTCATAGAGGTGGGCTCATGGCACTCCAGTCATAGAGGTGGGCTCATGGCACTCCAGTCAGAGGTGGGCTCATGGCACTCCAGTCATAGGTGGGCCCATGGCACTCCAGTCATAGAGGTGGGCTCATGGCACTCCAGATAGAGGTGGGCTCATGGCACTCCAGCTAGAGGTGGGCTCATGGCACTCCAGTCAAAGAGGTGGGCTCATGGCCCTCCAGTCATAGAGGTGGGCTCATGGCACTCCAGTCATAGAGGTGGGCTCATACTCCAGATAGGTGGGCTCATGGCACTCCAGTCACAGAGGTGGGCTCATGGCCCTCCAGTCACAGAGGTGGGCTCATGGCCCTCCACTCATAGAGGTGGGCTCATGGCACTCCAGATAGAGGTGGGCTCATGGCACTCCAGATAGAGGTGGGCTCATGGCACTCCAGTCATAGAAATAGGCTCATGGCCCTCCAGTCATAGAGGTGGGCTCATATCTACCAGTTTATTACCTTAGAAAAGAATTTAAGGCACACTGGAAGTAATTTGTGTGTAAAGGATGTTAAGAACTGCCAAAGTTAGTTTCGGCTGAAATAAGAGCTTCATTTTTAGTCTTTGTGCTCTTCATCCATTTAGCAGTCCAACTAACAGGATATGTGGAGGCCCTGACCTGGCCAGCAATCACGTTCTCACAATGTAGTGACTGTCTATTCCAAAGGAGATACACACGGTACATAAAAAATCAAACTAGCTCCCAAACAAAATTGACGTGATAAATGGTACCATACTAATTGACATGTGATAAATGGTGACACGTGATAAATGGTGTTCATACTAATTGACATGTGATAAACTAATTGACATGTGATAAATGGTGTTCATAATAACAACAACAACAATCACCGACTGCCATGAAGTGTTTTCATATTTACAAACCACGCCATCAGCAGTTGCAATCATGTTTGGCTAGCTGTGTTTCTGTTGCTACTTTTCTTATTGTAATAGGATCTGCCGTTCCTATAGGTCGGCAGTGTTCAGAGCAGGTGTGGTGCTTGCAGAGCATGAGAAGTTGCCCATGGAACTGCATGTACAGTACTGGAGATGGCTTCACTATGCCAATGCAACTAGGCAATGTTCAAACATTGCATGTCGAGCGAAGCCATGTGGCATGTCGAGTGGAGGCATGTCGAGTGGAAGCCTAAGTGATATACGCATGCCCGCCCACTCAAGGGAAACCCCCTTTTATAACATACTCTCCGTTTCTACAGCTTTTTCTCTTTCTCGCTCACTTCTTTGCTGCCATTTTCATTTTTCGTAATACAATCAACCATCCCTTATCAGTGCAATTAAGCACACACACAGACTTATGATGTAGCTGTTCACACACATGCATACAGAGGCCGTCTATTGCTCCGCGTAATGAACATATGTACGCCAGAGGAAAAAAGGTTTTTCATTTTCATTTTTCGTAATACAATCAACCATCCCTTATCAGTACAATTAAGCACACACACAGACTTATGATGTAGCTGTTCACACACACATGCATACAGAGGCCGTCTATTGCTCCGCGTAATGAACATATGTACGTATGTACGCCAGAGGAAAAAAGGGTTTTCATGAATACTTTCTCCCCTTTGCTCGATGACGAACGCAAGCAATTAAGTGGCAAGTGAAGGTGTGTGATGGAGAGTGAAATACTGTATAACCAACAATAGCAATTTGAAGTCTCATTAGATTCATTGCTCTAGCCATTAGCCATTGTCAGTCTTGACATTGTAGCTGAACACCTAGCCTAATACAATGCTGATCTGTACAATCTTCATGATGATGTAATGCTTTGATTGTGATGTGCTCCTTACAGATTCTGAACAGCTTGATGCCCTGCAACTTTATGAGATGGCAAATTCTTAAACAGAATATGCATGTGGCAGTGAGGCTGTGAGAGGTGGTGGTGAGGCTGTGAAAGGTGATGGTGAGGCTGTGAGAGGTGGTGAGGCTGTGAGAGGTAGTGAGGCTGTGAGAGGTGGTGAGGCTGTTAGAAGTGGTGGTGAGGCTGAGAAGTGGTGGTGAGGCTGTGAGAGGTGGTGGTGAGGCTGTGAGAGGTGGTGGTGAGGCTGTGAGAGGTGGTGGTGAGGCTGTGAGAGGTGGTGGTGAGGCTGTGAGAGGTGGTGGTGAGGTTGTGAGAGGTGGTGGTGAGGCTGTGAAAGGTGATGGTGAGGCTGTGAGAGGTGGTGAGGCTGTGAGAGGTAGTGAGGCTGTGAGAGGTAGTGAGGCTGTGAGAGGTGGTGAGGCTGTGAGAGGTGGTGGTGAGGCTGTGAGAGGTGGTGAGGCTGTGAGAGGTGGTGAGGCTGTGAGAGGTGGTGAGGCTGTGAGAAGTGGTGGTGAGGCTGTGAGAGGTGGTGGTGAGGTTGTGAGAGGTGGTGGTGAGGCTGTGAGAGGTGGTGGTGAGGCTGTGAGAGGTAGTGGTGAGGCTGAGAGGAGTTTTGCTAGTGCTTGGGAGCAGCTTCCCTTGAAGATGGAAAGCAGCTCACTACACAGGGAGTGAGGTCATCAGGAAGTACTTCGTGCAGGAATTCTCGGAATACTAAAGGGCAGACATGTGGCAGCTGACAAGTCCATTGCTTTACCAAGCTGGCAAATGAATACCTTTAGAGACATAGTTGAAAATCTCAGAATCTGGAACTGTGGTTTTAGAATGTACATGCGTGCGAGAGCCTGCTCAGACATCCTTCAGGACGATCATTACCAGTTTTTCAAACCTGTTTAAATTCAATTCTTTTTTGTTGGTATGAGGGCTTGTGTGGGAGCTAGTTTTGGAGGACTTGTGGGGTCTTGGTTTGTTGGTCCTACTTCTGGCTGGTTTTCCTGCTATCTGGCAGGTAAGGTGGTGCTGTGTGTGTGTCATCTGTGTATTAGGTTGGTGGTTGGTTTGGCTTATGGAAGGTTGGATCGTATTCTGTAGGATGTGGTGCACATGGTTCGTTTTATCGCACAGATAGTTTTCCTAGGCTCAAGGTGGTATACTTCATTGTCCTTTCCTGTCAGCTATTAACTACGCAGCCATTCTTACTTGCCTGTACAGCCAGTTTTCTTTTCTCGATTGATCTGTTGCATTATTCTCTTTCTCACTAGCGACGACCATTCCCAGCTGCATAAGCACCAATTATTTGAGGCGTGCAACCCATTCCATTTTTTTTAAACGTCCAGTGAATACAAAGATACACACATCACATACACACATAATGCTGTTGAGGACTACAGACACAATCAAGTCGGAGGTTATCAGTTAACTAGCCTCTGGCACTCACACCATCGGATTGTGAAAATGAGCATAAGATTGTGAGAGGGAGGAGTGCGGTTTGGTGGCTGGTGAGGGTAGCTGGTGAGGGTGGCTGGCTAATGTTGGTGGCTGGCTGGTGAGAATAGGTGGCTGGCTAATGTTGGTGGCTGGCTAGTGAGAATAGGTGGCTGGTGAGGGTGGCTGGCTAATGTTGGTGGCTGGCTGGTGAGAATAGGTGGCTGGTGAGAGTGGCAGGCTGGCTGGCTAATGATGGTGGCTGGCTAGTGAGGGTGGCTGGCTAATGATGGTGACTGGCTGGTGAGGGTGGCTGGCTAATGTTGGTGGCTGGCTGGTGAGGGTGGTTGCTGGCTGGTGTGGTTGGCTGGTGAGAATAGCTGGCTGGTGATGGTGGCTGGCTGGTGAGGGTGGCTGGCTGGTGAGGGTGGCTGGCTAATGTTGGTGGCTGGCTGGTGAGGGTGGTTGCTGGCTGGTGTGGTTGGCTGGTGAGAATAGCTGGCTGGTGATGGTGGCTGGCTGGTGAGGGTGGCTGGCTAATGTTGGTGGCAGGCTGGTGTGGGTGGCTGGCTAATGATGGTGGCAGGCTGGTGAGGGGTGCAGGTTAATGTTGGTGGCTGGCTGGTGAGGGTGGCAGGCTAATGTTGATGGCTGGCTGGTCATGTGTAGCAATTACTAAGTTTTCCATCCAATTCCTCACTGAGGGCTCGTTATGCCCGCCAAACATATACAACTGTTACCTTCTCTCATATCATTGTCAAGTTAAGGTAGAAAAATATCATTCTTCTTCATGTTTTATTGGCATCGAAATGGCAATCCACAATATCTAAGCCATAAATGTTTGTCCATGGGCCACTGAATGCTCATATCATGTATGCAGTCAGTATAAATTCACTGTAGTTCCTGCCACCGAAGTCTCTATACAGTAACCAGATATAAGCTTACAGTCACTATTAGTCACTAAATACATGCTAGATACAAGCTTACAGTCACTATTAGTCACTAAATACATGCTAGATACAAGCTTACAGTCGCTATTAGTCACTAAATACATGCTACATACAAGCTTACAGTCACTATTAGTCACTAAATACATGCTAGATACAAGCTTACAGGCACTATTAGTCACTAAATACATGCTAGATACAAGCTTACAGGCACTATTAGTCACTAAATACATGCTAGATACAAGCTTACAGTCACTATTAGTCACTAAATAATGCTAGATACAAGCTTACAGTTAGTCACTAAATACAAGCCTACAATTTTAAATAAAGCTTACAGTTGCTAGATACAAGCTTAGTCACTAGCTACAAGCTTACAGTCACTAGCTACAAGCTTACAGTCACTAGCTACAAGCTCAAGTCACTTAATACCAGCTTACAGTCACTAGATATAAGCTCAGACACTAAGATACAAGCTCACAGTCACTAGATACAAGCTTACAGGCACTAGATACAAGCTTACAGGCACTAGATACAAGCTTATAAGCTCTAGATATAAGCTTACAAGTTACAGTCACTAGATATATACAAGCTCACAGTCACTAGATACAAGCTCACAGTCACTAGATACAAGCTTTACAGTCACTAGATACCAGCTTAGTCACTTGATACCAGCTTACAGTCACTTGATACCAGCTTACAGTCACTAGATATAAGCTTATAGTCACTAGATACCAGCTCACTAGATACAAGCTTAGTCACTTGATACCAGCTTACAGTCACTTGATACCAGCTTACAGTCACTAGATATAAGCTTATAGTCACTAGATACCAGCTCACTAGATACAAGCTTAGTCACTTGATACCAGCTTACAGTCACTAGATATAAGCTTATAGTCACTAGATACCAGCTCACTAGATACAAGCTTAGTCACTTGATACCAGCTTACAGTCACTTGATAACAGCTTACAGTCACTAAGCTTACAGTCACTAGATATAAGCTTACAGTCACTAGATACCAGCTTACAGTCACTAGATACCAGCTTACAGTCACTAGATATAAGCTTACAGTCACTTGATACCAGCTTACAGTCACTAGATACCAGCTTACAGTCACTAGATATAAGCTTACAGTCACTTGATACCAGCTTACAGTCACTAGATACAAGCTTATAGATACAAGCTTATAATCACTAGATAGAAGTTTACAATCACTAGATACAGCTACAAACTTACCTTCAGTGCATACAATGTTACAGTAGCCAGATACAAACTCACAATAGCTAGATACAAGCTTACATAGATACAGGCTTGTGAGAAACTAAGCTGACAGTCACTATTAACATTCACACGAAAAAATTTCTTATTACTAGAATTAGTCTAGGTTTATAGTAGCTTTATATCAACTATGTACTATGCTTGACGTAACATCTCTTCATCATCACCTACTTGTATCTCGAAGCTGATCCTCACTGCCATCACAAGGTTCACCACAATATGTGTAGGGCAGAGACCAACTACTGGATCACAGGCAACAGCATTTCTCAGAGCTGTTACCGCATCACCGTAGCCTTCATTGCTTCCCAGGTAAGTATACACACACACTTTCTCCCTCATCTGCACTGTTGTTGCACTAGGAAAAGCCCACGTAATTCTGAAAAAGCTTGTCAATAACTTCATTTCTGCTAGAACGGATTGCCATAACTTTTCGAGACCAGAAGTGAAGTTTGACATCACATTTACCACAGTGACCTAAGCCATATGTTATGTATGAACAAATCTATTTTGTGATAGAACATCATGCTTGTACGATGTTTTTATATGAACAGTTGACTTAGTAACTGTATTGCATTTTGTGCCATATGCTACTTATGCTGGTGGGAAGGTAACCACTGCAGGTAGGTAATAGGTTTACCACTGTAGGCAGGTATAATAGGTTAACCACTGTAGGCAGGTATACTAGTTAACCACTGTAGGTAGGTAATAGGTTTACCACTGTAGGCAGGTATAATAGGTTAACCACTGTAGGCAGGTATACTAGTTAACCACTGTAGGTAGGTAATAGGTTTACCACTGTAGGCAGGTATAATAGGTTAACCACTGTAGGCAGGTATACTAGTTAACCACTGTAGGTAGGTAATAGGTTTACCACTGTAGGCAGGTATAATAGGTTAACCACTGTAGGCAGGTATACTAGGTTAACCACTGCAGGTAGGTGTACTACAGGTTAGTGGCTGTAGGTACAGGTATGTATACAGCATAGCTAGAAGATTTGATGGTCAAAATAGTTGATGATTTTGATTTTCGAGACATTGGTAATGAAATTTGGTGGTTGTGTACGGGTCAGTAAAATGGGTGTGGCAGGATCTACTCGTGGTACTCGTGGCAAGATGCAGCAGATCGGAGTTATGGACAGCTTTGAATTTTCTTGTTGCATGAGAGAGGCTACCAAACATGGGTGGGCCCTATTGGGGAGAAGAACTGTGAGTGTGATCATGGCAAATCAATGCATCCTTACACAACAGCATAAAGATCCGTTTAAATGGCTTGTCAGTTGCTGCTGCTCAACTTTCTTGTCTGCTAGTGTCACTTCTTATACAACGCCTTGTAGGCACCTTATCTGCATACTTACTGTGTATGATGTGTCAAATACACATTGGTCGCGTCCACACTGAATTAGAATTAAAATAATGTGCATTAAACACGCATTGATCTGGTCCAACTCAATAGGTGGCTAGGGGGGACAGTTGCATTAATTTTTTAATATTTTTTACTTATGGTTACAACTTTAGAGTTCCGTAGATTCTGCAAACTTGGGACTTGATATATAGCTCAAAAGATAGGTCTCTCTGTGTGCTCTCTTTTGAATATGTTTCATAGGTATAACATGTGATAAGAACTCTAACTCCATATGGTGAAGCATCAGACAAATAATGTAGTTTTTTATTTTTGGCGATGTGGGCCCTTTTCTCAGATCCTTTATTTGCAGTGAAGTACGCTTCACCCATTGCAAGTAGAGAGTGATGGTGTCCATTAAATTGCAATGTTTTGACATCATCAGAGGTAATATTTATTCTCAACATTATAACTATAGGCAAGTTACTAGACCTAAAGTGGAGGGACCTCAAAACCTGAATGCCTGAAACCTCCACATAAATAACTCCAGATTGCTATTTGAAATTGGTACCAGTGGCTAGAGGAAGCCCTCCTCTATTCAATGACTGTTTTCATTAGGCGTTAAAATGTAAGTACACGGTCAGTGCGTGGGTGGAAAATGAATTTTAACGCCACTGGTACCAATTTCAAATCTTTAGCACTAAGCAATCTGGAGTTATTTATGTGGAGGTTTCAGGCATTCAGGTTTTGAGGTCCCTCCACTTTAGGTCTAGTAACTTGCCTATAGTTATACCTATGAAACATATTTTAGTATCAAAAGAGAGCACACAGAGAGACCTATCTTTTGAGCTATATATCAAGTCCATACCATGAAGTTTGCAGAATCTACGGAGCTCTAAAGTTGTAACCATATGTAAAAATGTAAAAAAATTAACTGTCCCCCCGAAGAACCCGAAGAAAAGAGCAATAATTAAACAACCTTTGTTGTTCTGCCTTTCCCTCAGCTCTCTCCTCTTTCTTCTCTGCAGCAAACGTTTCCTTGCATCTGTAATAGCTGATCAGCAAGAAAAGGATGCAAAACAATCTCTATCTCAACTATAGATACAGTTTATGTTTTTGATGACTTTCTTCTGACTGTGGTATAGAGGTTGGCTTCGTACAGTTTATCTGGTGCTAGTGCGGACACAATGAACGCACATCGACTTAAGGTCAGTGTGGACAGGCCTTTAGGCTTGGACTGCCAAATACATTCTAGGCTAACCACTACAGGTAGGTCAAGGTAATTAACAGCATGATACATGTACCACATCAAGTTGGGCACATCTATTAAACCATTAGTTAGGGGAACAAAACCATAAAGTAGTATAAGTGTTTAAAAACTTGTGGTTACCAACCATTTTTCCCTCATTAGGCGCTAAAACTAAAGTATGTGGTCAAGCACCTGGTTGGAAAATAAATCTCGTTAAAATGCCTTAACATTTATTTTCTAACCACATGCTTGAGACCACTTACTTGCCCTTTCGCTGCCGAATTTCCCCCCAAAATGCAGTCGATTTTGCCGAATAATTTTTTTTTTCCTACATAAAAATGTCATGGAGGAGAGAAAAGTCAATTGTTATCAATTAAGTGAACTTTTGTTGTCAGTAAACATACAAAGCTACAAACACATGCACTGTTGAATTTTTTTTATCACTGGAGTCCAGCACGGGGTCTTTTAGAGGGTCAAAAAGGCAAAAATGTCAACAAAATGAGCAATTTTTGTACCTATTAGCCCCTAGAAATAGAAAAGTAGCACTTGCAATGAGCTGTGCTTCCAATGTTACGACCCTGTGTATACGTAGAAAGTGCCAGGGAAAAAAATCGGCCCTTTTGAAGTGTTTTTGGGGGCCTGTGGCCCTTTTTGGCCCAACCCCCTTTTCCTAGAGAATTCACGTTTTTTCAAGATAAACACAAAATTCCAAAGCAAATAACATGATGTCTGCCACACAGCCTTGTATGCCCAGTGAACACAGTTACATGCTGGATCCCACTGACAAGTCAAAATGCCACAGCCCCCCCCCCCCCAAGAGGGGCAGAGGGGGTCGGAGATGATATGCACAAGATATTATATGGAGGTCCTAAATCTTGTTCCGAAAAGCAAAATGTGAATTATGAATATGAATTAGGGCCCCACCCGCCAGAACTGTCTAGTTGTTTGGTCTCAATTTGTAGTCCCTAAAGTTGTGTAGTAGCAGCGGACATAGCACTTTCCTCGATGAATGTGTGGACAGTCAGCACAGGTCACACACACCCAGTACGTTTCATGTCTCTCTGCTGGCCTATTGCTACAGACTTTGCAATCAGTCTTTGTTCTTGACAGTTCTATGACATGAAATGTATTGTCCAGTCTCTCCAAAAGAGGACCTAGAGAGAGTCTCCCAGCACGTGGACGGGTTGCAGGGTCAGCAGCTTGTGGAACCAGGGAAGAGACAATTTCCCTCCTGAATTTCAGAACTGAAACATGGCCCTGGCCAGCTCGTCTGGTAAGCTTGTAGAGCATATAACTGTTTGTTAGACAAGTTTCAATAATCCTAAAGAACACTTTCTTCCACCACTTGACACTTTTCCACTGGATGTACTGATCGCATAAGTCCAGTCCCCCTATGAACTCGAGTCGTTGTACCTGTCAACTACAAATGGTTTCTGAACAGGGCCTGTCCTAGCCCTCATTTGTAGTTCAACCATCTGATCACCTCTGTACAAGTGGGAAGCATTGTTACAACCCTTTTGTCTCTCCAGTTGAGAGCCATTAGATTTTCATGGCAGAATGCTATGACATCACCAACTGCCATCCTCTGCCTCAGCTCAGGAGGAAGATTCTTCCTGTTGTGCTGAATAGTTCCAGTTAGGTTAGTGCACCTCTTATACAACACCTCAGCAAGGGCAGCTGAAGTATACAGTCTGTCCACATAGATATGATACCCTTTGTCCAGATATGGATCCGCCAACTTTACAACTGCCTGTGATGTTTTAGTAAGTCCATCGTCGGGTTCTGGCTCATCGTCATGACCATAGTAGAGGTGAACGTTCAACATGTGTATCCTGTTGCTCTGTCAGCCAATGTTCTTGCCAGAATGCCCCATTTTGTAGGCTTCTTTGGGATATACTGGCAAAATATGACTCGTCCCTTGAAACCTATCATACTTTCATCAGATGAAAGTTGCTCGAACAGAATGCAAAGTAATGCTGAAATTTAGTAATCAGCATGTCCAACACGGGTTGGATCTTGTCACCCCGGCGTGGATTATTTGGGTCTCGATGAGCGGCATGCAGTATGGTATGAAAGAGAAGCTGAAACTGGTTTCTACTTGTTGCAGTCCTGAAGAATGGGACTGATGACACCCAGTCAGTCTTCCAGTAGGACTCCACCGTTGGTAAATGAATAGTTCCCTGAATTATACCGAGGAAACGTTTCAGTTCACCAATATCCGTGTCACTCCAGTCTTTCAATAGAATGGGGTTTCAAATTATTCCCAGCAGCTGCCAGATTTTCCTGTGTGAAAAGATTGATTTCATCCACAAGATACTGCAACACTTCATCCGTCATGAAACACCGAAAAAATTCGATAGGGGTTTCCAAATTGTCAATGTTTTGTGGCCCCAGGTCATCAGTTGGAGTGAATCAAAGCTGTCGTGGGCCCGGATCATTGTCAGTAACAGGTACCCATTGCATAGAATGGGGCTGATTAGCTTGCCCTTAGCTGCACCCCTACTGCATCCACGCCCCTGCCCACGAGCCTGCACTTGTGGACCCCTGCCATGGGCCCCACGACCACGGGCCTGGCCACAAACCCTAGCTGCCTGGTTCCTGCCTCCACCTCTAGGCCTTATAGCAGGGCCTGGTGCACCAGTATCATCAGCACTGCCTACATCATGTACACTATCATTGTCATCGACACTCATTGGGTCTGGGCCAAATTTGCAAAAGAAACCATCATCCAGCTCATCATTCTCCGATTCTGAGCCACCATCGTTATCAAAGTCAAAATCGGGATCATATTTATTTTCACCATCACCTTGTTCATCATTATTATCGCTATCACATTCGTCATCACTTTCCAAATCGGCTAAAATGAGCCGTCTTGCCTCCTCCGCCGTTGTACTTCTTTCTGCGGGCCGCCATTTTTAAAAGTCCCGGTTCAGCTGATCTGCTACATGCCCTAACCACGCTCTATTCCAGCCCAACTCGCCAATGAACAGGCCCAAAACCTACGCAGAACTGACGTGTATAACCTGATTCACGCTACTGAAGATTGCTGCAGAGCTTGCTACGGCAGTTCCATCTGGCGAGAGTTGAAAAACTGATGCCGCCATGGGTTGGCAGCGAAAGGGTTAAGTTTTGGTTGTATAGAGCAGGGCTTCCTCTAGCCACTGGTGCTAATTTCAGCTCTCTAGCACTTGGCAATTTATGCAGAGAAATCAGGCACCAAGGTTTTTGAGGTACCACCACTTTAGCTCCAGTAACTTGGGTATAGTTATACCTATGAACAAGGTTTTAAACACTTGCTACTTTGTGGGATTGTCCCCCCCCCCCCCCCCCCCCCCCCGCCACCTGAAGTCATCATGTGGTCTGAGATGGTCATAACAATTATGTAGTGGTATGACAGACAAGACATTCAACTGAATTTTAAAAGTTCAAATGTCATTAAAATTCTTTCACACTTCACAAAACAAACAAACAAAAACAACAACCCAGAAAACAATCAGATGCAGTTGGGCATTGAGGTGGGCATTGAGGTAAGTGAACCAAAACCTCCAGGGCTACGTGGCACTACCTAGACAACAATACTTGAAGAGAAATGTCGAGGAGTGCCTTCAACCAGAATGGTGCCTGTCTCCTGCTAGACATAGGTGCCTGTGCAGTCTCCACCAGCAGGGAGAGAGGCTCCAGCTAGGCATGGGTGAGTGTACTACCAGAAGGGAGCGTGGTTTCTGCTAGACATAGGCGCCTGTGCAGTCTCCACCAGCAGGGAGAGAGGCTCCAGCTAGGCATGGGTGAGTGTACTACCAGAAGGGAGAGTGGTTTCTGCTAGACATAGGCGCCTCTGCAGTCTCCACCAGCAGGGAGAGAGTCTCCAGCTAGGCATGAGTGCATACTACCAGAAGGGAGATTGGTTTCTGCTAGACATAGGCGCCTCTGCAGTCTCCACCAGCAGGGAGAGAGGCTCAATCTAGGCATGAGTGTGTGTCGTGTACTACCAGAAGGGAGAGTGGTTTCTGCCAGACATAGGTGCCTGTGCAGTCTCCACCAGCAGGGAGAGAGGCTCCATCTAGGCATGAGTGTGTGTCGTGTACTACCAGAAGGGAGAGTGGTTTCTGCCAGACATAGGTGCCTGTGCAGTCTCCACCAGCAGGGAGAGAGGCTCCATCTAGGCATGAGTGTGTGTCGTGTACTACCAGAAGGGAGAGTGGTTTCTGCTAGACATAGGTGCCTGTGCAGTCTCCACCAGCAGGGAGAGAGGCTCCAGCTAGGCATGTACTACTACCAGAAGGGAGAGTGGTTTCTGCTAGGCAGCAGGGAGAGAGGCTCTAGCTAGGCATGAGTGTGTGTGTTTCTGCTAGACATTGGCACCTGTGCAGTCTCCACCAGCACAGATAGGGGCTCATGGTATGCACACTGAGGTGCCTGTGCAGCCTCCAGCATCAGGGAGAGTGGTTCGTGCTAAACTTAGTGTTTTACTTGTGATCTTCCGCTGATCTTCCGCCATTTCCAACTTTTTCTTTTTGTATGCTCACCTCATCTAAATGTTTCGGACTACCGTAAACACCGATTGTTTAGCATCCTGATTCTAACCACAACCTGAAGAAAATGGGTGCTTAACTAACAGGTGCTAACTAAACACTACTGCTAAATAATGCACGTTCACATACAAATAGGACGGAGAATGGAGGAGGTAATTTCATGAGCTAGTTGAAGAAGGAGACTAAGAAAGACTCGGTCTCACAAGAAAGATTATGAAGAAAGATGTATTCCAAAGCAACTAGGAACTACAATGGCCTTCAAGCATGTACTTTGCGTTTTTAACATTACTCTTCAAAGCATGTTTGTCAACAGAACTGCTGGACATCCCACACGGTGAAAAGCTACTTTTAGCCAATGATGAGAACATTATTTTTGCGATAAGTTCACTATTGGCATCCTTCATGAGCCAGAAGTACAATCATTGGTATGTCGGGAAGTGTTTGGACATTCATAGGCCATGGAGAAGTTCCCTGCACTACTACAAGGCTGGGAAAAGGGCTATAAGTCTGCTGCAAATAGGCAGCAAGAAGCTCGTCCTGAAATCACGGACAAACATAGACAATTGTAGCTAATAATCGTCATATTAGTAAAAATCATGCGTCAATGTTTTGTTGTGTATGTTGCCTAGTGGTGAAACTAGGATGCATGCTCAAACTGATAGGCATCGAGATCAGTGCTACACAGATGCCTAACAAAGATAGTTTTGTAATGACAAACTTAACAAGCTTTTTGAGCACTTAACATCGAGTCACAGTTTACGGTATTTCATATTTGATGAAGCAGTATATTTGGCATGTGCAGGTATTTCATATTTGATGAAGCAGTATATTTGGCATGTGCAGGTATTTCATATTTGATGAAGCAGTATATTGGGCAAGTGCAGGTAAAAAAATCCATTGGTCACTTGAGTTCAGTAAAATTATTAAATATACATTTGGTGAGTGATGTCCTAGCCTCTAGGCGTACGTGAATAGGTGTGTATTAAACAACATTGCTAAATAACACACACCAGTTGATTCTTCTACCAAACTCAATCATACACTTTGGACTCAAATGGGCAGGGACCCACATCCAGTCAAAGCTAAAGTAAAAAGGAGCCGGCAAAATTAAGTTGGCAATCAGTTGGTTATGCCGACTAAGAAAGAGTTATTCTTTCTATCAACTCAAGAAGGTGCTAGTCTCTAAAGCTTTAAAAAAGATCAGCAATAGTTTCTCAGTACACAATTGGGACTCGCCAAGGTATGTCCTCCTGCAAAAGTACTTCAAGACTGTTCATGGTAAAAAATTCTGTTTGGCCAAACAACATCTTGCAACAAGCATGCTGTTGGTGTCCTTCAACAAGCATGCTGTTGGTGTCATTCACCAAGCTAGATGTACATTACTACATGCTGTTGGTGTCCTTCACCAAGCTAGATGTACATTACTATTGGGAAGTTCTTTGGAATTTCATAGGCCATGGAGGAGAGAGAAGCTACTTGCAAAGTAAAGCTACTAAAAGACTAGGCAAAGGGCAAGATGTGCCCTGGAAACAAGCAGCAAGCAGAAGCTAAGAACAATAAAGGTGTGGCTATACCAGTCATTCTTGCCTCAATGTTGGGTAAGATACGTGGCCTCAACGACAACAGAGACCATCCATTGTTACAGAGCGAGCTACCAAATGGATGCTCAACAAAGATGGTCAGTCTGTAACAACAATAGGAAGGATGCGTAATAGATTGTTGTGCACTAAACATCAAGGGCTTTTAACAACGAGAGTTGGTAGGATTCATTTTGAATTGAAAATGTCCGATATAACGGGTCTATTGGGCAAATGCGACTTAGTAAGGCCTGTCCACATGGCTCCTAAACTGTGCGCATTAATGACGTTGAGTCCTGGGGAAAAAACTAAGTCAATGCACGTTTGTCGTGTCCACACAGCACTGAAATAAACCTGAAAGAGGAGAGACCTGACCAACGAAGGTTGTGTGTGACTGCATGAACTTGTGTATAAGGTGTATAAACATAGCAACAGTTCTCTAGCTACATGTATGTAGTTGGTCAAGCTAACTAGTTTGGCTGCAGACCACAGATGTATACAGCTAGCTCCAAAGTTCCAACCTGCAGCCATCGCGAAGACACTAAGTGAATGAAATTCTTTTTAATGCACACTCACAGTTATTAGAACATTATTGCTCGATGACTCTTTTCCGACTCTTTTCTTCATCAAGGTGGACTAGATTAATGCGCATTATTCAAATTCAAATTCAATGTGGACGCGACCAATGCGTATCAATGTGTGTTGGTTTGTGTAGTATGAACCTGTAGGCCTTAATACAGTATATATAGCAAATATATAAAAAGCATTTAGTATTGTTAAAAGGGATGAGGTACTCCCCCCTCCCTAGTAGAGTGTAGACAACCCTTCTTGTCATTCAGGAAGGACAAGTAAAGTGTCAGATGTCACTAGCATACTTGACTCATGTGTGCATAATATTATTTTCTTGTGAATTAAATCCTTCAAAGTAGTGCTCATAGCAGATTGTGTGGAGCGTGTAACCATTTTGTGGCAGCTACTCGGTGCTGCACAAGTCTGTGATGCTAATGCTAAACCTCTTCTTTTCCCCAATCATTGATCAGGAAGGCAAAAGGTAAGTCACACAGACCTGCCCCAATCTATGCTGATTCGCTGCTAATAGGTGACTTGGCCCCAGCTGGTGGCTGCCTAGAGCATGTTTTACAGAAGGCCTGGCTAATGACCTACGCAGTTTCAGAGCGAGTTCATTCAGCTGATAGCCTAGGCTCGAGACAAATTGGAGGGCTAGGCTATGTTTCTCAGAAAACACAGCTGGTGGCCTCGCCCTGTTTCAGGTTGCCCATGACAAGAACTAACCTTTCTCATAACATTTAAGTTTCTAAAGTATCTCAACCAAAATTTACACACAATCAACATGATCAACGTAGTACTTATATACCTGACAAATCCTCCTTTGCCTTGGCTAGAGCTTTTTGTAAGCCTCTTGCTATGTGCGCTTGAACCCGTTGCTTTTTAAGGGCATCCACCAAAATGTCAAAAGAATGTTCACCTTTGTTTGACTGCCGTCCTTTCATTAATTCTACCAGTTTCAGTATCTTCTCCTTGCATGTCATTTTTGAGCGAATCAAGTCACAGTCAGTTACATCCAGAATGCCCTTGGACTTAAGCTGAGGGAAGTATCGTCCAGGGTCTCCCAGTTCTTCGCATAAGAACTCGATTTCACTGTCTAAAACATTATCCTTCAGGCCTTTCATACCAGCTTCCAGCACAGGCTTTTCACAACTGGACATAACTGATAAGTCGTCCCCTGAGCTGTTACAAAGAACCGGTTTACTGAACCCGCTTTAGTATTATTTCAAGAATAAGCGGACATGGACTGTTGCATCACGTGCTTTGAGACTGCCTAAGTAGTGAGTGTCCCTTCGGGGTCGTGTCCTAGTGTATGTTGATTAGTGTGTCTACTCCGTCCTGCTACTTTCTCTGAAGCTGAACACTGATCCTTAGTGTGTGTGTGTGTAAGATATGCCCGTGGAAGTTGTGTCCAGATAGTTAGAAAGTGACTTACTCTGCTTTGACGTCTTACTGGCTGTAATTATCAAGTGGAGGTATAATAGTTTGTGTGTATGTGTTATAGTTATGTAGCTAAGACGTTTTTGCCCTCCAGCGCTTAGCACTACCTAACTGTTGTGTCCTGAGCTACATATACTGTTTATGGCATACTTATTAAGTATATCTACGAACACACCTGGCTCAGTACATGGCAGTATGCATAAAGATAAGCACAGGTACTGTTGTACCTATATATATAGCTATGGAGGTGGGCAAAGATATTATGGAATGTGATGTAAGTGGTTGTTAGCAGAAGACATTGGTTACTTCCACTTCAGGTAGTCGAGTTAGAGCGTGCATGGCTTTGATGGTTTCAGCTGAGTCTCTGGAGTGGAGGCAAGCTCGGCAGTGGCTTATAACTAGTGCAGTTATACCTGTCACCCACAAGGTCACCAAACCAGATGTGGATCTGGTGGACTTTGCCCGTTCCCTTCGCGATGGTGTTTTTTTGTGTGGTCTGCTAAGAACTCTGAAGCCAGACAGTGTTCCGGATGCAGATTGGACTCCCAAGCCTCTTATGCAGGTCAGTGGGGGCTGCATCTGCACATGTATAATGCCCTCATAGGGTTCTCAACTGCCAGCAAAGGTGATGAACAGTAAATGTGGTCTGCAACAGTTGAACATGGGAGGTATTTTGTTGCTATGACTATCTTTATAGTTGAAGTATAGATATATGCCATGTGCTTCTTTCTCTTACCTATGCACTTACATAGCACTCCTACTTAAGGAACATTGCAGCATTTCTTCAAGCCTGTCGGACCAAGTTCAATATCAATGACAGTGACTTGTTTGCAGACTCAGACCTTTATGACGTTGATAACTTTCAGAAGGTGTGTATCTCTGTCATGATTGTGTTCTGGTAGCAAACATTGCGTAAAGTGACTGTGTTTTGGTCATCTAGCCCTTGATGATAGATAATATAGTTTGAAGTTGATTGTGTTCTGGTCATATAAACTACGCATGGTATTAATTTTATTCTGGTCATATAACCACATCTGGTGTTGACTGTGTTCTGGTCATTTACATCTGGTGTTAACTGTTTCTGGTCATTTACTGGTCATATAACCACATCTGGTGTTGACTGTGTTCTGGTCGTATTACTTCATGTGTTATAGACTATATTCTGGTCTGACTGTGTTCTGATCATATAACCACATCTGGTGTTGACTGTGTTCTGGTCATTTACATCTGGTGTTAACTGTTTCTGGTCATTTACTGGTCATATAACCACATCTGGTGTTGACTGTGTTCTGGTCGTATTACTTCATGTGTTATAGACTATATTCTGGTCTGACTGTGTTCTGATCATATAACCACATCTGGTGTTGACTGTGTTCTGGTCATATACATCTAGTGTTGACTGTTCTGGTCATATAACTACATGTGTTGTAGACTGCGCTTTGGTCATATAACATTTGATGTTGCCCGTGTTCTGGTCTTATAACCATATCTGGTGTTGACTGTGTTCTGGTTATAACATCTTGTTGACTGTGTTCTGGTGACTATGTTCTGGTCATATAACCACATCACATCGGGTGTTGACTGTGTTTTGATCATATAACATCTGGTGTTGACTACATGTTCTGGTCATATAACCATATCTGGTGTTGACTTTGTTCTGGTCATACAGTACAAGTAAAAAAAAAAAATTGGCTTTGCGTTTAAACCCAACAAACATGCAATATATGACCATTGGCCAAACCAATGTTGAAGAAACATAAAGTGCATTTTTCCGCTTAGGTTTATCTCAAATGTAAGGTACATTTTATAGCAAACACAAGCAGCATTTTTATTAAACCTTACCGCACGTGAAATGCGTGGACAGGCGCATGCATTGAACACATAGTGAACAGAAGCAGAATCAGCAGGCCATGAGGTTGGACTGTTGTTTTTAGAGTGTGCTGCTGAGTTGTTCCCTTAGACAATTCAACAACCCGAGTTGTTCTCTAGGTCTATTCTGCTGGGTTGCTACTCTGCTGGGCTGTTCTCCCAGTCTACTCTGATAGGTTGTTCTCTAGGTCTATTCTGTTGGGTTGTTCTCTAGGTCTATTCTGTTGGGTTGTTCTCTAGGTCTATTCTGTTGGGTTGTTCTCTAGGTCTACTCTGCTGGGTTGTTCTCTAGGTCTACTCTGCTGGGTTGTTCTCTAGGTCTACTCTGCTGGGCTGTTCTCTAGGTCTACTCTGCTGGGTTGTTCTCTAGGTCTACTCTGCTGGGTTGTTCTCTAGGTCTACTCTGCTGGGTTGTTCTCTAGGTCTACTCTGCTGGGTTGTTCTCTAGGTCTACTCTGCTGGGTTGTTCTCTAGGTCTATTCTGCTGGGTTGTTCTCTAGGTCTACTCTGCTGGGTTGTTCTCTAGGTCTACTCTGCTGGGTTGTTCTCTAGGTCTACTCTGCTGGGTTGTTCTCTAGGTCTACTCTGCTGGGTTGTTCTCTAGGTCTACTCTGCTCGGCTGTTCTCTAGGTCTACTCTGCTGGGTTGTTCTCTAGGTCTACTCTGCTGGGTTGTTCTCTAGGTCTACTCTGCTGGGTTGTTCTCTAGGTCTACTCTGCTGGGTTGTTCTCTAGGTCTACTCTGCTGGGTTGTTCTCTAGGTCTACTCTGCTGGGTAGTTCTCTAGGTCTACTCTGCTGGGTTGTTCTCTAGGTCTATTCTGCTGGGTTGTTCTCTAGGTCTACTCTGCTGGGTAGTTCTCTAGGTCTACTCTGCTGGGTTGTTCTCTAGGTCTACTCTGGGGTTGTTCTCTAGGTCTACTCTGCTGGGTTGTTCTCTAGGTCTACTCTGCTGGGTAGTTCTCTAGGTCTACTCTGCTGGGTTGTTCTCTAGGTCTACTCTGCTGGGTTGTTCTCTAGGTCTACTCTGCTGGGTTGTTCTCTAGGTCTACTCTGCTGGGTTGTTCTCTAGGTCTACTCTGCTGGGTTGTTCTCTAGGTCTACTCTGCTCGGCTGTTCTCTAGGTCTACTCTGCTGGGTTGTTCTCTAGGTCTACTCTGCTCGGCTGTTCTCTAGGTCTACTCTGCTGGGTTGTTCTCTAGGTCTACTCTGCTGGGTTGTTCTCTAGGTCTACTCTGCTGGGTTGTTCTCTAGGTCTACTCTGCTGGGTTGTTCTCTAGGTCTACTCTGCTGGGTTGTTCTCTAGGTCTACTCTGCTGGGTTGTTCTCTAGGTCTACTCTGCTGGGTTGTTCTCTAGGTCTACTCTGCTGGGTTGTTCTCTAGGTCTACTCTGCTGGGTTGTTCTCTAGGTCTACTCTGCTGGGTTGTTCTCTAGGTCTACTCTGCTGGGTTGTTCTCTAGGTCTACTCTGCTGGGTTGTTCTCTAGGTCTACTCTGCTGGGTTGTTCTCTAGGTCTACTCTGCTGGGTTGTTCTCTAGGTCTACTCTGCTGGGTTGTTCTCTAGGTCTACTCTGCTGGGTTGTTCTCTAGGTCTACTCTGCTGGGTTGTTCTCTAGGTCTACTCTGCTGGGTTGTTCTCTAGGTCTACTCTGCTGGGTTGTTCTCTAGGTCTATTCTGCTGGGTTGTTCTCTAGGTCTACTCTGCTGGGTTGTTCTCTACGTCTACTCTGCTGGGTTGTTCTCTAGGTCTACTCTGCTGGGTTGTTCTCTAGGTCTACTCTGCTGGGTTGTTCTCTAGGTCTACTCTGCTGGGTTGTTCTCTAGGTCTACTCTGCTGGGTTGTTCCCTAGGTCTACTCTGCTGGGTTGTTCTCTAGGTCTACTCTGCTGGGTTGTTCTCTAGGTCTACTCTGCTGGGTTGTTCTCTAGGTCTACTCTGCTGGGTTGTTCTCTAGGTCTACTCTGCTGGGTTGTTCTCTAGGTCTACTCTGCTGGGTTGTTCTCTAGGTCTACTCTGCTGGGTTGTTCTCTAGGTCTACTCTGCTGAGTTGTTCTCTAGGTCTACTCTGCTGGGTTGTTCTCTAGGTCTACTCTGCTGGGTTGTTCTCTAGGTCTACTCTGCTGGGCTGTTCTCTAGGTCTACTCTGCTGGGTTGTTCTCTAGGTCTACTCTGCTGGGCTGTTCTCTAGGTCTACTCTGCTGGGTTGTTCTCTAGGTCTACTCTGCTGAGTTGTTCTCTAGGTCTATTCTGCTGGGTTGTTCTCTAGGTCTATTCTGCTGGGTTGTTCTCTAGGTCTATTCTGCTGGGTTGTTCTCTTTGTCTACTCTGCTGGGTTGTTCTCTAGGTCTACTCTGCTGAGTTGTTCTCTAGGTCTATTCTGCTGGGTTGTTCTCTAGGTCTACTCTGCTGGGTTGTTCTCTAGGTCTACTCTGCTGGGTTGTTCTCTAGGTCTACTCTGCTGGGTTGTTCTCTAGGTCTACTCTGCTGGGTTGTTCTCTAGGTCTACTCTGCTCGGTTGTTCTCTAGGTCTACTCTGCTGGGTTGTTCTCTAGGTCTACTCTGCTGGGTTGTTCTCTAGGTCTACTCTGCTGGGTTGTTCTCTAGGTCTACTCTGCTGGGTTGTTCTCTAGGTGTATTCTGCTGGGTTGTTCTCTAGGTCTACTCTGCTGGGCTGTTCTCTAGGTCTACTCTGCTGGGTCTCTCAACAAGAGTTTAAGGAAAGAAAGTGTTGTAGGGAAGCCATTTCTGAAAAGGGTAAGATTCTCTCTCCCAACTATTTTTATTATGCTTGTTATAAGTGTCACTAGAGTCTATGTGATTTGGAGATAATGAATAGATGTACTCCCAGGGGGCTTCCAGACATCCACACAAAGCAACTCGAGTTCATTACCATGATGCATTTCCAGTTCTGAGGAATCCAGTTGAATTCTAACCAATTTTGTAAAAGATACCTCGGTGGGGGGTGGGGGGAGAGGCATTCAGTTGGCTTTAAAAAAAGAATGGGACTACAGAATAAACGACATCACTGTTCATAAATTATTTTGTTTTGGAATAATGATGAGTAGAGCTCTAGGACGAGTCTCATTAGCTTAGCTTCCTCTCATTGATCTTTCAATGCTTGGGTGATGACAATACAGTGCTTATGGCTTTGCCAGGGCACTCTAACCAGGTTCATAGAATTTAAGATTCACACCGAGAACATATATATTGCCCATGAGATTTCTATTGTTCGTTGTATGCAACAGCTGAAGTGGTCATGCAGTTTTGAGTTCTCTGTAGTTAATTAGGGGGGGGGGGGGGGGAAGGAATATATTGGACAAGCAAATCGAAGATGCAACAAACTATGCATAAGTAATAATCGGTAGCTGCACCTGCTAGTTAGATAATGTGAGGAATGTTTCTGCCAATATCTGATGTACTTCTCATATACTTCCTGCAATTTGCCACATCCACAGCCCTAAACCTTATCCCTGCCATAGACTGGTCTTATTCCATAGGACATTTTTAAACCCATCAGAGGCCTCGCCCACAAACTGGGTACCCACTCCAACCTCTTGATCTAAAGATGGAATTGGATCATGCTTTTATTCATATGAAGTCAACAAGAAGAGGAATTCTTGTAAATGTCCACAAGAAAGGAAGGGGAGTAGTTACAAACATCAACATGACATTCAGCATCAACTTGTGACATTGTGAAGCACTTAATTAAACTAATAACAAACCAGCTTAGAATGCCGTCACACCCCCACACCGTCCCCATATAACAAGGAACTTAGCATTTAGCCCCTGTCTCCTGCCCAGCTAAATCTAGTCAGTATAAAGCACTCCAAGCTAACAAGACTTACACAAACCTTGCGTATCAACTGGCAGTAGGAGCTTCCCTGAAAAGACAGTCATAGTGAGGATCTACAACGCAGAATAGTCGTCAGTATCAATGAGTACACCTTGCGACGAACTCGTGTAGCTGGTAGGCAGTTTATTTCGTCGTCAGCTTGTATTTGCTCCTCCACAATCTCTCGGGGACAGCTTTGCTGAACTTGGAGCATCTCTCACTATCGGGCCACCTGGCTATAGTGTGGTTTTAACCATAGTGGCCGAGGAAGCAGTCAATCCCTTTCGTTTCAGGTCTTCTCCAATAGTTAGCACCTTAGAAATGTAGCTATAAAATCCTTGGTTTCTTATAAGCTGAGTAAAGCATCTTCTTGCTTCAAGTCTCAAACTCTAAATTATTGCCACATGCAACTCGATAGCGATCCACACCGCCCAATCAATAATAGCATTTAGTACGTTAATAGTATGTTAAAAAATAAATTTCATACGTTTATTTGGGACGTTAGGAAAATTCACAACGGTTGGGACATTGCATGCACGTTGGACTTAATGCAATGCCAAGTATTTCTGGACTTGTACTGTATAACATCTGGTATTGACCGTGTTATGGTCTGATTGTGTTCTGGTCATATAACCACATCTGGGGCTGACTTTGTGTTGTGGTTATATAACAGTACCTGGGTTGACTGTTCTGGTATGACCGAGTTCTGGTCATATAACTACATCTTGTGTTGACTGTTCTGTTATGACTGAGTTCTGATCATATAACTACATCTCGTGTTGACTGTTCTGGTATGACTGAGTTCTGATCATATAACTACATCTCATGTTGACTGTTCTGTTATGACTGAGTTCTGATCATATAACTACATCTCATGTTGACTGTTCTGGTATGACTGAGTTCTGATCATATAACTACATCTCATGTTGACTGTTCTGTTATGACTGAGTTCTGATCATATAACTACATCTCATGTTGACTGTTCTGGTATGACTGAGTTCTGATCATATAACTACATCTCGTGTTGACTGTTCTAGTTGATTTCTGATCATATAACTACATCTCGTGTTGACTGTTCTGGTATGACTGAGTTCTGATCATATAAGTATTATAACTACATCTCGTGTTGACTGTTCTGGTATGACTGATTTCTGATCATATAACTACATCTCGTGTTGACTGTTCTAGTATGATTGATTTCTGATCATATAACTACACATCTCGTGTTGACTGTTCTGGTATGACTTAGTTATGATCATATAACTACATCTCGTGTTGACTGTTCTGGTATGACCGAGTTCTGATCATATAACTATATCTCGTGTTGACTGTTCTGGTATGATTGAGTTCTGATCATATAACTACATCTCGTGTTGACTGTTCTGGTATGACTGAGTTCTGATCATATTACTACATCTCGTGTTGACTGTTCTGAGTTCTGATCATCTAACTACATCTCGTGTTGACTGTTCTGGTATAACTGAGTTCTGATCATATAACTACATCTCGTGTTGACTGTTCTGTTATGATTGAGTTCTGATCATATAACTACATCTCGTGTTGACTGTTCTAGTATGACTGAGTTCTGATCATATAACTACATCTCATGTTGACTGTTCTGGTATGACTGAGTTCTGATCATATAACTACAGCAGAGGTTAAAAAAACATGCCGGTTGCATTTATTTTGAACGCGCGTAGACGCTTACCGTTTACAACCGTTACCAACCAATGCTAACAAACGCAAATAAACGGTTAATGTTTACGTGAGTTTTGCACAGCAACACTGGATAAAGGTCAGCATATCAGTGCAAAGGTCACCAAAGCGCACGAGATTTGTGCCTCGTGGCAAGTTATTTTTTTTTAGCTGCTGGGACTCGTCTTTGCTTCGAGCTTTTGAAAGGATAGATCATCTTTGTTTTACAGCTCCTGTTCTACTGACATAAGTTGTTGAAAAGATATCCTTGAAGCCCACGGTAAAACAGTGAGTAGATTCTGTATGATTGTGATATAAAGTTAAGACCTCTTTTAAGCTAGTAGCTGGGCCTTCACAGGTTTGACAGTCATATTTCTGTACTATAGATTTGCAAGCCTTTTTTTCATTTCTTATTAAGTTGTTCCATAAGAAAGGTTTAGCAAAACTTAGCGAGCCTTTGTGTGCAAGTCTTTAGCTGCATAACGTGCTCTCAATGTATAAAAGTGTCGATAGTTGAATTTTATCTTGACTAGTGGATAGTTTGTATATCAGCATTCTCTAACTGGTATTATTGCAGCTTTGAGTTTGTTTAGTTGGGAGAGGAAAAATTTAGATGGTCCTGTTATTTGAACATGCTGATTGGCAACAAGTAATAAGTAGGTAGGATTTTGGTGATGGCCCCTCGTTTCCTTCCACGATCTCCACCAACGTGTCCAGCTGTGTAACCCACATTACACCAATTTGTTGACATGTTCTTATTTGGTGATGTATAAAGTGGTTATGCATCCAAAATGAATAATGTTATTGGACAATGTGATTGTGTATTTCTTTGGCTTATATATATGATAGAATGTTCTTTGTTGGAGAAGAACCAGAGGGAGCTAACCCACCGTGTGCCACTTCTGGAGAACAGGTTGGCTCCTGTAACTCCCCCAGTACCTCAGCCATCTCTAGTTTGTCTTCAAGGTTCAATGAAGTTGACACCCCATTTCTCCACCTACCTTAGTGCCAGGCCCCTCCTTTCAGACCGTTGATTTGAAGGTGGTCACTCAAAAGTGGGACTATTACCCTTTAAAAAAAAATTCTGAAATTTTTTCTCGATTCAGAGGATTATTTTGTACAACAAAGAACACAACAATTGAATTGAAACAACATTTTATAATCGTATAATTGAACAGTTATCAGGTGGAAAACAAAATACAGCAGCAATTATATAATAACATTTAAAAAAACACATTAAAAAATACTTCTGATGCTTATCTGTAGGAGGGCTAGGATTAGTTCCAGAACCTTTCTTCCCACCTGAAGTAGTGCAAGTCCCCTGTTAGAAAGAGTGTCGGTCTCAGCGAGAGTATAGCAGTTGCAGTCAAGCATCTGTCTTCTTCCTGAAGCACTTTGGTTCTACTATTGAGCATAGGTCTCCACTCCTCTTGCTTGCTATCTGCATATATAGCAAGAAAGAGGTGCGGAGGCAGATGCTCAACTGTCAAAATGTGCTTCAGGTAGGAGACGGATTTCGACTGCACTGCTTCTTGATGGTGACGCTCGACTGACTCGACTGAAGTACGGAACAGGAGGCTTAGACTAGACTGCAATACTTCAGGTGGGAAGAGGCTTAGACTAGACTGCAATACTTCAGGTGGGAAGAGTGAAGGTTCTGGAATGAAGAGACTTGAAAGCACTCACTCGCAACTGAGGCTTACTAGCACACTGACACATAATTGCAAAGCGCTTGCACTTCAGCACCACTAAGTGGACGGTTTATCCCGTTTGCTACCGTTGGTTTCTGTTGAGACTGATAGCGTTCACGGTGTGCATTTATTTGGGTTCACGGTTTGCGTTTTTTAACGTTGAATGCAATGCAACCAACCAGCATGTTTTTATGGCCTGTACTGTACATCTCGTGTTGACTGTTCTGGTATGACTGAGTTCTGATCATATAACTACATCTCATGTTGACTGTTCTGGTATGACTGAGTTCTGATCATATTACTACATCTCGTGTTGACTGTTCTGAGTTCTGATCATCTAACTACATCTCGTGTTGACTGTTCTGGTATAACTGAGTTCTGATCATATAACTACATCTCGTGTTGACTGTTCTGTTATGATTGAGTTCTGATCATATAACTACATCTCGTGTTGACTGTTCTAGTATGACTGAGTTCTGATCATATAACTACATCTCATGTTGACTGTTCTGGTATGACTGAGTTCTGATCATATAACTACAGCAGAGGTTAAAAAAACATGCCGGTTGCATTTATTTTGAACGCGCGTAGACGCTTACCGTTTACAACCGTTACCAACCAATGCTAACAAACGCAAATAAACGGTTAATGTTTACGTGAGTTTTGCACAGCAACACTGGATAAAGGTCAGCATATCAGTGCAAAGGTCACCAAAGCGCACGAGATTTGTGCCTCGTGGCAAGTTATTTTTTTTTAGCTGCTGGGACTCGTCTTTGCTTCGAGCTTTTGAAAGGATAGATCATCTTTGTTTTACAGCTCCTGTTCTACTGACATAAGTTGTTGAAAAGATATCCTTGAAGCCCACGGTAAAACAGTGAGTAGATTCTGTATGATTGTGATATAAAGTTAAGACCTCTTTTAAGCTAGTAGCTGGGCCTTCACAGGTTTGACAGTCATATTTCTGTACTATAGATTTGCAAGCCTTTTTTTCATTTCTTATTAAGTTGTTCCATAAGAAAGGTTTAGCAAAACTTAGCGAGCCTTTGTGTGCAAGTCTTTAGCTGCATAACGTGCTCTCAATGTATAAAAGTGTCGATAGTTGAATTTTATCTTGACTAGTGGATAGTTTGTATATCAGCATTCTCTAACTGGTATTATTGCAGCTTTGAGTTTGTTTAGTTGGGAGAGGAAAAATTTAGATGGTCCTGTTATTTGAACATGCTGATTGGCAACAAGTAATAAGTAGGTAGGATTTTGGTGATGGCCCCTCGTTTCCTTCCACGATCTCCACCAACGTGTCCAGCTGTGTAACCCACATTACACCAATTTGTTGACATGTTCTTATTTGGTGATGTATAAAGTGGTTATGCATCCAAAATGAATAATGTTATTGGACAATGTGATTGTGTATTTCTTTGGCTTATATATATGATAGAATGTTCTTTGTTGGAGAAGAACCAGAGGGAGCTAACCCACCGTGTGCCACTTCTGGAGAACAGGTTGGCTCCTGTAACTCCCCCAGTACCTCAGCCATCTCTAGTTTGTCTTCAAGGTTCAATGAAGTTGACACCCCATTTCTCCACCTACCTTAGTGCCAGGCCCCTCCTTTCAGACCGTTGATTTGAAGGTGGTCACTCAAAAGTGGGACTATTACCCTTTAAAAAAAAATTCTGAAATTTTTTCTCGATTCAGAGGATTATTTTGTACAACAAAGAACACAACAATTGAATTGAAACAACATTTTATAATCGTATAATTGAACAGTTATCAGGTGGAAAACAAAATACAGCAGCAATTATATAATAACATTTAAAAAAACACATTAAAAAATACTTCTGATGCTTATCTGTAGGAGGGCTAGGATTAGTTCCAGAACCTTTCTTCCCACCTGAAGTAGTGCAAGTCCCCTGTTAGAAAGAGTGTCGGTCTCAGCGAGAGTATAGCAGTTGCAGTCAAGCATCTGTCTTCTTCCTGAAGCACTTTGGTTCTACTATTGAGCATAGGTCTCCACTCCTCTTGCTTGCTATCTGCATATATAGCAAGAAAGAGGTGCGGAGGCAGATGCTCAACTGTCAAAATGTGCTTCAGGTAGGAGACGGATTTCGACTGCACTGCTTCTTGATGGTGACGCTCGACTGACTCGACTGAAGTACGGAACAGGAGGCTTAGACTAGACTGCAATACTTCAGGTGGGAAGAGGCTTAGACTAGACTGCAATACTTCAGGTGGGAAGAGTGAAGGTTCTGGAATGAAGAGACTTGAAAGCACTCACTCGCAACTGAGGCTTACTAGCACACTGACACATAATTGCAAAGCGCTTGCACTTCAGCACCACTAAGTGGACGGTTTATCCCGTTTGCTACCGTTGGTTTCTGTTGAGACTGATAGCGTTCACGGTGTGCATTTATTTGGGTTCACGGTTTGCGTTTTTTAACGTTGAATGCAATGCAACCAACCAGCATGTTTTTATGGCCTGTACTGTACATCTCGTGTTGACTGTTCTGGTATGACTGAGTTCTGATCATATAACTACATCTCATGTTGACTGTTCTTCTAGTATGACTGAGTTCTGATCATATAACTACATCTCGTGTTGACTGTTCTAATATGACTGAGTTCTGATCATATAACTACATCTCATGTTGACTGTAGTATGACCGAGTTTTGATCATATAACTACATCTCATGTTGACTGTTCTGGTATGACTGAGTTCTGATCATGTAACTACATCTCAAGTTGACTGTTCTGGTATGACTGAGTTCTGATCATATAACTACATCTCATGTTGACTGTTCTAGTATGACTGAGTTCTGATCATATACTACATCTCGTGTTGACTGTTCTAATATGACTGAGTTCTGATCATATAACTACATCTAATGTTGACTGTTCTAGTATGACTGAGTTCTGATCATATAACTACATCTTGTGTTGACTGTTCAGTATGACTGAGTTCTGATCATATAACTACATCATGACTGAGTTCTGATCATATAACTACATCTCATGTTGACTGTTATGGTATGACTGAGTTCTGATCATATAACTACATCTCATGTTGACTGTTCTGTTATGACTGAGTTCTGATCCTATAACTACATCTCGTGTTGACTGTTCTAGTACTGTATGACGACTGAGTTCTGATCATATAACTACATCTCATGTTGACTGTTCTGGTATGACTGAGTTCTGATCATATAACTACATGTATATCTCATGTTGACTGTTCTGTTATGACTGACTTCTGATCATATAACTACATCTCGTGTTGACTGTTCTGGTATGACTGAGTTCTGATCATCTGATCATATAACTACATCTCATGTTGACTGTTCTAGTATGATTGAGTTCTGATCATATAACTACATCTCGTGTTGACTGTTCTAGTATGGCTGAGTTCTGATCATATAACTATATATCATGTTGACTGTTCTGTTATGACTGAGTTCTGATCATATAACTACATCTCGTGTTGACTGTTCTAGTACTGTATGACTGAGTTCTGATCATATAACTACATCTCATGTTGACTGTTCTGGTATGACTGAGTTCTGATCATATAACTATATCTCGTGTTGACTATTCTGTTATGACTGACTGATCATATAACTACAGTACATCTTGTGTTGACTGTTCTGGTATGACTGAGTTCTGATCATATAACTATGTACATCTCGTGATGACAGTTCTAGTATGACTGAGTTCTGATCATATAACTACATCTCATGTTGACTGTTCTGGTATGACTGAGTTCTGATCATATAACTACATCTCGTGTTGACTGTTCTGGTATGACTGAGTTCTGATCATATAACTACATCTCGTGTTGACTGTTCTGGTATGACTGAGTTCTGATTATATAACTACATCTCATGTTGACTGTTCTGGTATGACTGAGTTCTGATCATATAACTACATCTCGTGTTGACTGTTCTAGTATGACTGAGTTCTGATCATAATAACTACATCTCATGTTGACTGTTCTGGTATGACTGAGTTCTGATCATAACTACATCTCGTGTTGATTGTTCTGGTCATATTAAGCACGTCTGGCGTTGAGTGTGTTCTGGTTGAGGTAGCTGCATCAACTGCCATGCCGAGTGGTTCACAACTTATTGCAAAGACAAGTCCGATAAGGATAAATAGAAGAACGAGAAATCAATAAAGAGCTGTCATATCCATTGCCTCCGAGAGTCGCCTATTCCATGTCCATATTTTAAAGCTTGAACAAAACAATCCATTCCAATCTCTCCACCAACATTGCATTGCCCAGTAACCCCTGAATGTATTCCCACTTGTATTTGAGTCCAGTAACTGACTCGATACCTGAAAAGTCATTCAAATCCTCCCACCTGCATCGGGAACACCTACTCTACACCAACTGTCACGCATTCGGCAAAAAAAGCGCATACAATTACCACAATGGCATTGGGAGCACTCGAGTAGGCCCCACCCATGCCTTAGCCACAGCCCTGTCCCAACCCTACCCTAACCTCAGCTCTATCTATTTCTGCAACTCTTCTTGTTCTGTTGAATGGTGAAAATGCTGCCGGATGGTCACCCTTAGGTTGTCGAAACAATGGTTTCTGTGGTGTGGACTGTGTTCTGGTCATATAAGTACATGTGGTGTTGACTGTGTTCTGGTCATATAACCACATTTGGTGTTGACCGTGTTGTGGTCATATAACCACATTTGGTGTTGACTGTGTTCTGGTCATATAACTATGTGTTGTTGATTTTGTTCTGGTTATATAACTGCAGTAGGAGACCAAAAAAGTTCAAGTTCCGTACCCGTTCCAACACTAATGTTATGATGTCAGAGAAATTTCAAACGCCGAATCGACGCATAAAAAAACCCGACGGATAATGCAAGGATAATGCAAAACAAACGCCTTTTAAGTTTTTATTTCCAATTTTTAATAATCTTGCGCTTTTTTAAAATCAACATGTTCACACACACATGGGCCCCACCCAGTTGTTTAACAATCAAGCTAAATCTAGCAGGTGATTTTTGCTCCACTTCGTTTTCTTCTTCTCAGATGTCATTTTCCCCATCAAGAAGTTTATTGCCAGTAGAAGTAAGTATTAGTTTTTCTCTTCCTAACCTTTTGGCCTGTGCCCACTAATGTCTGTCCTTCAGGTCTAGTTCTCTGCCTAGTATTAGTAGCTTTGCCTTCTAGTTCATTGCTACACTGTGTAGCTAAGATGCATTGAACTAAGCTTGCTATACAGTTTTGTAGCTAAGCATAGTGTTAGACAAACTCTGGGCTTGCAAAACAAGCCCCTTTTTTAAAGCCCTGACAGAACCTCTAGTAGCTACCTTAAGAGAGACTTCACAGAGTAGCTTAGCAAGCATTTTTTTAGAAAGGCTGAAGATTTTACATAGCAGGACTTGCCTTAGAAGACTTAACCTCTAGAAACCCTTAGAACAATAGCTGATACATTTGCGCATTGCCCAACGGAGAACTCTGTGTCAGTGGTGTCCCTAAGTACGGTGGAGGATAGTCATGTGTTTGGTGATGTGTGCTGTAAGAGTGGAAAAGTTCTGTCAGAAGTGTAACATTTCTGCAATGCATTCCTCTATTGCACAGTGGATGTCTTTGTTGTGCATGCAACAGGACCTCAGACTTCTATGGTTTAGTTATAGGATAGGTTTGTCCTTGACCTACACATATGTACTAGTCTACATCTCCCCGGCATTCAGTGGTTCCAACTACTTACCTCTTCATGGACCCTATAGAATTTGAGCTTGGTGTTTGGGGTCGATTCAGCAACCATACAGCTATTTATGCTCGCAAAATAGCAATGACGTGGAAAATGTTTATAGTGTTAGTTTTGTAACTGACTATCATCTTTTATTATATGAAGATGTCTTTTAATAAATTACTACAAGGCTATGCTTCACACAAAAAGGTGCAAATGTCAGAGAAATAGTGACACACTGAGACGCACCAACACCTCCTTGTAGCTTTCAAACCACGCTTCACACCAATAATGTGTCCCTGCTAATTGGGTAGTCTTGGTTGTGAAAGCCAACTATATAGCACAAGCCCTACATATCGGGTGTTAATTGTCATGAAAGTTCACTGGTGATAGTTCTGCATGCTCATTGCTCAATGATTGTGGTAACCTTACTACAAGTGAACAAAAATCAACAAAAATCATAGCAATTTTGTATATATGGCAGTGAATAAGTACAACAACACTCAATAGCCAGTTGCTTCTCCCTGTAGTTCAATAATCCTTGGAAGAATTGAGTACTGTCTGTGGAGCTCGAGTTTGACGGCATCTCCGCCAC
Source organism: Cladorhizidae sp. MBARI D1340-BT2 (assembly GCA_028752905.1). Taxonomy (NCBI): domain Eukaryota; kingdom Metazoa; phylum Porifera; class Demospongiae; order Poecilosclerida; family Cladorhizidae; species Cladorhizidae sp. MBARI D1340-BT2. The sequence continues at coordinate 57,899,361 of JAQNBH010000016.1, read as the reverse complement.
AAGTCACCTCCCCAAGAAAATGACAGATTCACTCCAATCTTTTCTCATCTGTAAAGGCAGGGAAGGAAAGATTGTAATATTGCCTTGCCGATTTGGAAATCAAATGTTTCAGTGACACAAGCTAATCTTGCTAAGAAGTAAGCTAAGCAGTCAAAAGACTATATCTTAAAAATTCTTAGCCTACCAAATGTTTTACTGACTCAAGCTAAGCTTGCTAAGGAGTAAGCTAAGCTGTCAAAAGATTATAAAAAGTCTTAGCCTACGTTAAGCTGGTCCTTCAAGCCGCCAAGCCACAGCCCAGGAAAAGCTATGCTCTTGAGCTTACCCTTCAAATAAAAAAAAAGCTCATCATTCAAGCTAAGCCAAACCAGCTTATAAACTGTAAGCTTAAGCCAGGTTGTTAGCTAAACTACATAAGCTTAGCAAGCTTTAGAAATGACAGACAGATTACCTTGTTTCATGAGTCTGACAAGCTGATAGTAGCTGGAAGGTCTATTCTAGAGCGGCCCTGCACAGCAAAATGGTGCTCAGTGAAATGCTGTAGCCCTGGTTTGGTCTGTAGAAGACGCTGGAGCTAGTCGACAGTTGTTTCGTCGGTCAGCTTCTTCTGCTCCTCTATTTCTTCGAGGCTGGCATGCCTTTTTCGATGAAGAACGACATTATGAACGGTACAAGAAGCAAGAGGCTGCCGAACGACAAACGAACTAGAAGCAGCTGGAGCGCAAAGCCCGATTGAAATTGTGGCACATGAGGTTCGTGCGAACGAGGACGAGGATATTGAACCACGAATGATTTGAAATACTAGCTTCTTTGCCGTTGGAACGGGGTCTTTATTAAACAGCGTTTGAACAACGTTGGAACGCTTTTTCTCAGAATTGCCAACGGAATATAAATGCAACTAAACTGGAACTTTTTTGTCACCTACTGTACATGATGTTGTGTTGACTGTTCTGGTACATGATGTGGTGTTGACTGTTCTGGTACATGATGTGGTGTTGACTGTTCTGGTACATGTGGTGGTGTTGACTGTTCTGGTACATGATGTGGTGTTGACTGTTCTGGTATATGATGTGGTGTTGACTGTTCTGGTACATGATGTGGTGTTGACTGTTCTGGTACATGTGATGTTGACTGTTCTGGTACATGATGTGGTGTTGACTGTTCTGGTACATGTGGTGGTGTTGACTGTTCTGGTACATGATGTGGTGTTGACTGTTCTGGTATATGATGTGGTGTTGACTGTTCTGGTACATGATGTGGTGTTGACTGTTCTGGTACATGATGTGATGTTGACTGTTCTGGTACATGATGTGGTGTTGACTGTTCTGGTACATGATGTGGTGTTGACTGTTCTGGTACATGTGGTGTTGACTGTTCTGATATATGATGTGGTGTTGACTGTTCTGGTACATGTGGTGGTGTTGACTGTTCTGGTACATGTGGTGTTGACTGTTCTGGTATATGATGTGGTGTTGACTGTTCTGGTACATGATGTGGTGTTGACTATTCTGGTACATGATGTGGTGTTGACTGTTCTGGTACATGATGTGGTGTTGACTGTTCTGGTACATGATGTGGTGTTGACTGTTCTGGTACATGTGGTGGTGTTGACTGTTCTGGTACATGATGTGGTGTTGACTGTTCTGGTATATGATGTGGTGTTGACTGTTCTGGTACATCATGTGGTGTTGACTGTTCTGGTACATGATGTGATGTTGACTGTTCTGGTACATGATGTGGTGTTGACTGTTCTGGTACATGATGTGGTGTTGACTGTTCTGGTACATGTGGTGTTGACTGTTCTGATATATGATGTGGTGTTGACTGTTCTGGTACATGATGTGGTGTTGACTGTTCTGGTATATGATGTGGTGTTGACTGTTCTGGTACATGATGTGGTGTTGACTATTCTGGTACATGATGTGGTGTTGACTGTTCTGGTACATGATGTGGTGTTGACTGTTCTGGTACATGATGTGGTGATGACTGTTCTGGTACATGTGGTGTTGACTGTTCTGATACATGATGTGGTGTTGACTGTTCTGATACATGATGTGGTGTTGACTGTTCTGGTATATGATGTGGTGTTATTCTGATACATGATGTGGTGTTGACTGTTCTGGTACATGATGTGGTGTTGACTGTTCTGGTACATGATGTGGTGTTGACTGTTCTGGTACATGATGTGGTGTTGACTGTTCTGGTACATGTGGTGTTGACTGTTCTGATACATGATGTGGTGTTGACTGTTCTGGTACATGATGTGGTGTTGACTGTTCTGGTACATGATGTGGTGTTGACTGTTCTGGTACATGATGTGGTGTTGACTGTTCTGGTACATGATGTGGTGTTGACTGTTCTGATACATGATGTGGTGTTGACTGTTCTGGTACATGATGTGGTGTTGACTATTCTGTGCATATTTGTGTGTAGGTAATGCATGTTTTGTCGATTCTCTCACATACGCCTGAAGCACTCAGCTTAGGATGGGAGTAAGTTTATGACGAGTGAGTATCTCTTGATGGTGTTCACGTTTGCTTCTTTGTAGTCCTTTTCCTAGACTAGAGACGAAGCACTACCCAAATCCTGCAGACAGCTCTGATATCTATGCTTCTCTGAAGGACATAGGAATGTCAGTAGGATAGGTAGGGTCTCTTGATGGTACACTAATATTAGTGTGTGTTAATTAGAGAGAGGCTGTATGCAAATGTGGACCAGCTGTATGCTCAAGTCCCACAAGAGGAGGGTGACCCTTATGGATATGGAGATGAAACCATTTATGATTCCATATGTTACTATCAGCGTCCAGTGAGTTCATGCATAAGGACAGTGGGTGAGTGAGTGTTGTTCTATACCTAGTGGTTGTTTGGTATAGCCGGTGGTCACGACAGATTCAGATGAAAAACTCAACAACATCTTAAGGGAATTGTTCGAGACAGAAAAGAGTTTCTTGAATGTGCTGGAATTGATAAGTCAAGACTTTTATGGAGCTCTCTGTGATCACATTTCATCTGAAGATAATGAGTTGCTTTTTTCTTCAGCTAAGGTAGTTTAGATGTGTAATTCAGTCAGTCATTCGGTCTAAGTGTGTTAACAATCTCATTCCCACAGCTGCTCTACCCAGTGCACTGTTCTCTTTTGCAAGGATTTGGGAAGTGTGCGGAATCCCCGAAGACGGATATTACCAAGTATTTTCTAGAAGCAGAGAAAGGACTGTTGAACTACGGGCAGTATGCCGCCCGACTCCCCATGGCAGTGGAAAGGGTAAATTTATTCCGTAGTGTACTGTAAGTTACAGGTTTTGTAAGCTCTGCTTCTTTGTAGGCGAAGTACTTAGCAACAAAGAACGAGACGTGTCGCATTCTTCAGAGTTGCCAGGATCACTCTCGGCAACGCTTTCCACTCAGTGATCTGCTAAGTGTGCCAGTGCAACGTTTTCTGAAGTACCCTCTTCTAACAAAGGTATCTATCACTCAATGGCTGATTGACCAAATTTGTGGTTTTTATAAGCATGCTATATATACTTATATATCTTTCTCCCTTCCCCTACAAGATTTATGTCAGAATGCTGATATAATAAGCTCTAGTTGGTACAAAAAATAACTCCATTGAGTTAATTGTAAGCAAACAAGCACTCACCTTGCCTGGGATGTGGGAGGTGACTTGCTACATAGACTGCCCCACCCACCTCTCAGTATTTACCACTCTCCTTGCCCGGGAGGTGGGAGGTGACTTGCTACATAGACTGCCCCACCCACCTCTCAGTATTTACCACTCTCCTTGCCCGGGATGTGGGAGGTGACTTGCTACATAGACTGCCCCACCCACCTCTCAGTATTTACCACTCTCCTTGCCTGGGAGGTGGGAGGTGACTTGCTACATAGACTGCCCCACCCACCTCTCAGTATTTACTTCTTTACTTTTTTCTTAGGAACTTTTGAAGTGTGCGAAGAAGACTGGGTCCTCTCACAAAGCTGACATTAAACTTCTAGAAACAGTTGTAGCATTGGTAGAGGTAATGCCTGGTTCTCTGTGTAATGCCGTGTAACTCAGTCGTTGTTCTCTACTATGTTTGTTCAGGATATAGCTCGCTATATCAACTCCTCGAAGGGTGACTACGAGACCATGAGACAAATAGAGGAAGTGGAACAGAGTCTGGTTGACTATCGAGGACTGCCTCTTCTTCAGTGTGGCCGCTACATCCTGGATGGAGAACTGCGCATACGCCCGATCGATCTGACTGTCAAAACGTACGTAGGGAACATAGCCCTAAAGAGTGCCCTAATCAACTGCTGTACCCAATGCCCTAATAAACTGCCCTGGCCGAGCCTGTGCTATAGGCTGCCGTAATCAACTGCCCAGGTAGTTGAACTTGTGCTAGAGGCTGCGGGGTAGTGGGCAAAAGTAGCTTTCTTCTTGATGTTCCATAACTTTCTTATCGTAACCATGCATGACATTTTTATGTCGAATGATAGCTGTAATCTGTGCTAATGCTTAAAATATGTGGGGGGATTTGCTGGTTTGGGTCAGGGGCATGCAAAATAGTGGAGGACGTACATATTTGCTTTCTACAAGCCGTACAAGGATCTCTGACCATACAACACTCCTATGATTTTGTTAACAGCTCTACTCGATTACTTACAGTAGGATGTCAACATTTTTCTTATTAACCATCTGGTTTCCAGTGCTTGTATATTACCATACAATAGAGCTTTAGAGTTTTATTGCGCAGAGGACTTTCAGATCTTTGTAGCCAAAAAAAAGATGAGAAAAAGTTACATGACCTCTAATTATAGTATATTCACGCATGTCAGGCAAGAGTTTATATCTGTGCTTCTTTCTTTTAGTCTTCAATCCTGCCCAGCAAGTCTTGGGGACTCCGAGTGCAACCTGTGCACGTGTGCTGGCAACTTTATCCTCTTTGAGTGCTTGCACCGTGTGCTCTTGCTTAGTCCTCTTTGAGTGCTTGCACCATGTGCTCTTGCTTAGTCCTCTTTGAGTGCTTGCACCGTGTGCTCTTGCTTAGTCCTCTTTGAGTGCTTGCACCGTGTGCTCTTGCTTAGTCCTCTTTGAGTGCTTGCACCATGTGCTCTTGCTTAGTCCTCTTTGAGTGCTTGCACCATGTGCTCTTGCTTAGTCCTCTTTGAGTGCTTGCACTGTGTGCTCTTGCTTAGTCCTCTTTGAGTGCTTGCACCGTGTGCTCTTGCTTAGTCCTCTTTGAGTGCTTGTACCGTGTGCTCTTGCTTAGTCCTCTTTGAGTGCTTGCACCGTGTGCTCTTGCTTAGTCCTCTTTGAGTGCTTGCACCATGTGCTCTTGCTTAGTCCTCTTTGAGTGCTTGCACCGTGTGCTCTTGCTTAGTCCTCTTTGAGTGCTTGCACCGTGTGCTCTTGCTTAGTCCTCTTTGAGTGCTTGCACTGTGTGCTCTTGCTTAGTCCTCTTTGAGTGCTTGCAACATGTGCTCTTGCTTAGTCCTCTTTGAGTGCTTGCACTGTGTGCTCTTGCTTAGTCCTCTTTGAGTGCTTGCACCATGTGCTCTTGCTTAGTCCTCTTTGAGTGCTTGCACCGTGTGCTCTTGCTTAGTCCTCTTTGAGTGCTTGCACCGTGTGCTCTTGCTTAGTCCTCTTTGAGTGCTTGCACCGTGTGCTCTTGCTTAGTCCTCTTTGAGTGCTTGCACCGTGTGCTCTTGCTTAGTCCTCTTTGAGTGCTTGCACCGTGTGCTCTTGCTTAGTACTTGCCGAGACACTTCTGGACATGTCCAATGCACTCATGCTTGATGATGGTAGTGCTCTTTCCCATAAGGCTGCGTCTTGACATTCAGAGATGGGTCACTGTCTTTGTATCACTATAACTTATAACCTGAAATATAACAACACAATCCTTAAATTTACAGCAGTTTATATATATATGTATATATGTATGTACGTGGCACTTAACTTCGTATAACAAAGATGTTCCTCAGAATGAAGTGCTCAAATATTCTCACTGCCCCATAGCCATGGTAGGTGAGGATCCTGAATAGTTGGCATTGCAGGTGGTGTCCTCGTGGCCTTCCCCCGAGTATATTCCATGAGTCCTTATCCTGCTGGTGAACATTGTGGGCAGCTAGGCCATGCCATTGGTGTCAAGACATGTTCACTCTCCCAGGAGATCACATAGTGAGCTACATGACCTCACTGCGACCACACCCTATTGAGCTACATGACCTTGCTGTGACCACACCTTAGTGAGCTACATAACCTCGCTGCAACCAAGTCCCTGCAAGAGTGACAGTCACATCAATAACCTCATTGGGATCAATGTCACACAAACTATTGAGATGTGAGACAACCTATAGCTCCTTGAAGCTTCCTTTGCAGAAGACCTGTGGAGCTATCTAAGGTAGAGAAAGATGATGCGTGATTGAAGGAGACTGACCCATCACAGATGTGAACATCTCGAGGATGGTCACACCCCTATACCAATCAACCTACAGATGCTGGAACCATCCTGGCATTCATGGGCTTAGAAGGGTCTGAAGATGTCCTTCAACCAGAACTTACCAGGATCCCAGTCCACATATCCTTACTGAGTGCCAGGTCTTCACGGATATCTAGTGCAACTACATAGAACTTACCAGGATCCTAGTCCACATATCCTTACTGAGTGCCAGGTCTTCACGGATATCTAGTGCAACCAGAACTTACCAGGAGCCTAGTCCACACATCCTTACTGAGTGCCAGGTCTTCACGGATATCTAGTGCAACCGGAACTTACCAGGAGCCTAGTCCACACATCCTTACTGAGTGCCAGGTCTTCACGGATATGTAGTGCAACCAGAACTTACCAGGATCCTAGCCCACATATCCTTACTGAATGCCAGGTCTTCACGGATATCTAGTGCAACCAGAACTTATCAGGATCCTAGTCCACATATCCTTACTGAGTGCCAGGGTCTTCACGGATATCTAGTGGAGTCTCACACACACATAAAAATAATAAATTTCTGTATAAAAGCGAATAAGGAGGCAATGAAGGCTCAGTTAATAAATAGAGTGGGGGATATAGAGACAATGAAGGCTCAGTTAATAAATAGAGTGGGGGATATAGAGCAGAGTTCGCAGGTTTTACCCAGGGCTTGGGTTTAACCCGGGTTGGGTTAAATACCTTTTACCCGGGTTTTATCCGGGTTTTACCCAGGTTTTACTCAAACATGGATACAACCCAGGATAAAATAATAGACACAATAGATTTATTATAAACTGTAAAGATATAAGAAATTAACTCTGTAATCAGGAAGTAAGACATTCAATAAATGGCAATTGTAAAGAACTAGACAAAAACAGGAGCTGTGTTTCACTCAGCATTTATTTACCAAGTGACAAGGTTGTCTAATAGAGTGTATATTTTTTATTTAATGATTTATTTAAATATTTAAACAAGATTCATGGGAGTAAAGTCCAATTGATATGCAAGTTAAACAGATTTAATAGTCAATCTCCTGAGGTCCTCGCAGGAGCCTGTGGCAGAAGACGAGTTTCTGGGCTTTCTAATTTTTGTAATTGCAGTACACTTACTAAACTGTAAGCAGTGAATGATGACCTGGGGTATTTGCTTGCCTTTTAAATAGCCCTGGTGTCCACCACCACCCAGACACTTGTGGCTCTGGGACAAGGCTGTGACAGGGCTACAAATAAGTGTTTTATATCACCTGGGTAAAATAGGGGTAAAACCTGGGAGAAATACCTAAAACACAGGTTTTACCCACTGGGTTGGATTAAATATGTAGGTTTTACCCGGGTAAAATGTAAACACTGATATAGAGGTAATGAAGGCTCTGTTAATAAATAGAGTGGGCGATATAGAGGCAATGAAGGCTCAGTTAATAAATAGAGTGGGGGATATAGAGGGCTAGGGCTAGGAGGTAATGAAGGCTCTGTTAATAAATAGAGTGAGAGATATAGAGGTAATGAAAGCTCTGTTATAGAGTGGGGGATATAGAGGCAGTTTTGGCTAAGATCATCGAAGAGTTTGAAAAATAATCTCATTATTGAGGCTCGAAGCAACTGAATGTTGCTCAAGCGTGCAGTCGAACAGTGCCTGACCTGCCTCATAGGTCCCTGAAGTTGATGGCAGCGAGAGCACCAGCTTCTTCCCTCTGGCAGTCGGCAAAGTCAGCACAGGTGCAAACAGCTCAACGCTGGAAGCTGGTGTCTTGTCACTTGATAAGTGCTGAACATCTGCTCTCCCCACCAACGCCGCCCCTTATGCCCAGTTGGAAGCAAACTTTGGTTTACGAACAACAGAATCGAGGTACTCTTGACTTATAGAAAAATAGCAGAGAGTGAAAAGCTTGGTCAGTGCACATAATCTCTACATGTAGTGCATGTGCTCAGTGCACATACATCTCTACACGTAGTGCATACATGTGCTCAGTGTGCATACATCTCTACATTAGTGCATGTGCTCAGTGTGCATACATCTCTACATGTAGTGCATGTGCTCAGTGCGCATACATCTCTACATGTAGTGCATGTGCTCAGTGTGCATACATCTCTACATGTAGTGCATGTGCTCAGTGCACATACAGTAGAGGTAAAAAAACACTTTACGTACCGTTTGCGTTGGACGTTTGTGGTACGTTTGAGTCGCAGCGTTGCTGTACCGTTAGCCAAACGTTCCCCGAACGTTCGCTAAACGTTGGCCAAAAACGTTAGGCAGGGATCGTTAATTGAGCGTTGTAAAATTGAATTTCTCTAGCGCATGCCAGATCGACGAAGGCGGGCTAACTGTCGTTGCTCTAGCGGTTATTCTTTTTCAGAATCAAGATGCCTTATTCTATTAGAAGAAACAGAATTGTATTCTTTAGGATCTAGAGGATTCAAGGCTGCAGCTATCGTCTGAAGGAGGGCGTGACAGCAACAAGGCAAAGCGTCCAGTTTTGTCAAGCACTGGATCGCCTTACAGCCGTGGAGCGGGAGATCTTCGTTTTAAACTCGTGGTGGAAAAGATGCTGGAATATGATGAGAAGACAGCATACCAACTGCAGTTCGCCTTCACAGCGAAGGGAACCCAGTCTTGCTTTGCAGGACATTGCTTATGTTGATATTTTGTGGCAGTGGTAATGCCAACTGATAAGAGAAGCCAATAAAGTTTGTGTTGAACTAGTTTTGGGATGGAACTATGTGAAAGTTAATATCTAGTGTAGAAGCTTTCTGTGTCACACTGAAGCTATGTTGGTTGCTAGTGGCTAATGATAATCTAGGCCTTGGTCTTGATGGTATTTTGGTTAGAGCCAATGTGCCGATTGGGATAAGCCATTGGATTAAAAAATATATATATAGTTTAGGGACTTTGTAGATGTTATGCCGGCTTAAGTCTAGGGCAAGATATTGATATAGAACACTGGTGAATTGGTATAGTGACTCATGTAATAACATGATCAATAGCAGTATCATTTATCCCTGTCCTACATAGGTCAAGAGATTGCAGCGAGATAGGCAGAACCTTGAAGAGGCAGCCAATGGACAGACGAGTGCACAGTTCAATTGGAAACACATAGGCTTTTTTTTTGTAAAGGCAGGCAACAAGCCAGGATATGATTCATGTTGTATTATGGTTGTGTAATAAGGTGTAGATGTATACTCGGGTGTTTTAAACCTGTTTATTTGATTATAGCGTGAAACATTTGGTGAAGGTGCATGTGTGGGCCGGTATTATGAGAGCACCACTTTTTGTTCAAATTCTTCACTAGACCCATTTTACCCTTTGTAAAGGATGTTTGCTCCCATCACCGCTTCATGCAGGACACTGACCCCAAACGTACATCCAGGCTGGCTAAGGAGTTGTTCGATATAAATTGGAGGATGCCTCCCGAGCTTCAAGATGCCAACCCCATTGAAGACCTGTGACGCGAGTTGAAAGAGTACATCAGGAGAGAAGTCAAGCCGGTGGACAGCATAACACAATTTTGATTAACTGTAGATGTCAGAAGAAAAGACACCTGGAGGGTTGGGCCACTTGTGTGTTTGGGTAATACTAGAGGTGTTAAATTATCAATAAGATATAAAATAATGATAATTTCAAAAACAACTATATAGTTATCGAACAAGTCCAGTCCTGACCCCACCACCACAGATGTAGAGTGAAGAACTGTAATCCTCATCTTCCATAACAAGCTTGAATTCTTCCTCCATGGCTGCCTGGTAACTGCATTTCAAAATAGTAAATCACACCTGAACTTGATTTAAAGAATTTGATTTAAAACTTAACAATAGCTGAAATCTTGCCTTTATATATCACCCTCACTGCCACTCCCACTGAGGAGCACCCTAAAACATTGCTGCTTGGTACAGCCACCCAGAACTTTCATTCTGCCAGAAGACAAAACAATAGTCAGTATAATTATCATTAGTGGATGCACAGTTCTAGCTTTTATTTTGGGGGATTTCGTTTTAAATATGTAACACTAACAACTAGACTGAAGTAAAGGCTGGGTCACTACCACAGATAGGCGCTAGAGGTTCAAGCCATTGGAGTTCTACCTAGTGTTACACTTACTGTTCAGAGCAAAGGTAGCAGCGAGAGTTCTTCTGTAAGCCATTCCCAGGACAAATCAAAAGTAGAAGCTGCAACAAAACAGAACAGTAATCAACAGTAGGCCGACTGACTTGACTTTACGCGCTCCATCGAACACGTGGTGTAGAATAATTAAATAACGGTTCGTGCGTTGCGTTCGTAATACGTTGCTTGAGCGTTGCCTGTGCGTTCCTTGAGCGTTGCTTGAGCGTTTCTTAAGAAAGGTTTCTGCGTTGAATGTTTACCCAAACGTTTACCCAACGAAACGGTACGTAATTTTTTTTGACCGCTACTGTACATCTCTACATGTAGTGCATGTGCTCAGTGCTCTACATGTAGTGCATGTGCTCAGTGTACATACATCTCTACATGTAGTGCATGTGCTCAGTGCACATACATCTCTACATGTAGTGCATGTGCTCAGTGTGCATACATCTCTACATGTAGTGCATGTGCTCAGTGCGCATACATCTCTACATGTAGTGCATGTGCTCAGTGTGCATACATCTCTACATGTAGTGCATGTGCTCAGTGTGCATACATCTCTACATGTAGTGCATGTGCTCAGTGCGCATACATCTCTACATGTAGTGCATGTGCTCAGTGCGCATACATCTCTACATGTAGTGCATGTGCTCAGTGTGCATACATCTCTACATGTAGTGCATACATGTGCTCAGTGTGCATACATCTCTACATGTAGTGCATGTGCTCAGTGTGCATACATCTCTACATGTAGTGCATGTGCTCAGTGCGCATACATCTCTACATGTAGTGCATGTGCTCAGTGCACATACATCTCTACATGTAGTGCATGTGCTCAGTGTGCATACATCTCTACATGTAGTGCATGTGCTCAGTGCACATACATCTCTACATGTAGTGCATGTGCTCAGTGCGCATACATCTCTACATGTAGTGCATGTGCTCAGTGCGCATACATCTCTACATGTAGTGCATGTGCTCAATGTGCATACATCTCTACACGTAGTGCAGTAATGCTGACAAATTCCGTCTTCATTGGAATGTAGTGTGACGTTCAGGGGCTGCAGTTGCCGAGATACATACATGTGCTCGAAAATCGCTGTTCTTTTCAGCAAGATTTGATTGTCTAGAGTGTGCTTAAAGTACGGCACCTTCATAATGCAGCATTAAAGTATGGTACCTTCATAATGCAGCATTAAAGTATGGCACCTTCATAATGCAGCATTAAAGTATGGCACCTTCATAATGCAGCATTAAAGTATGGCACCTTCATAATGCAGCATTAAAGTATGGCACCTTCATAATGCGGCATTAAAGTATGGTACCTTCATAATGCGGCATTAAAGTATGGCACCTTCATAATGCAGCATTAAAGTATGGCACCTTCATAATGCAGCATTAAAGTATGGTACCTTCATAATGCGGCATTAAAGTATGGCACCTTCATAATGCAGCATTAAAGTATGGCACCTTCATAATGCAGCATTAAAGTATGGCACCTTCATAATGCAGCATTAAAGTATGGCCCCTTCATAATGCAGTATTAAAGTATGGCACCTTCATAATGCAACATTAAAGTATGGCACCTTCATAATGCGGCATTAAAGTATGGCACCTTCATAATGCAGCATTAAAGTATGGCACCTTCATAATGCAGCATTAAAGTATGGCACCTTCATAATGCAGCATTAAAGTATGGCACCTTCATAATGCAACATTAAAGTATGGCACCTTCATAATGCGGCATTAAAGTATGGCACCTTCATAATGCGGCTTTAAAGTATGGCACCTTCATAATGCGGCATTAAAGTATGGCACCTTCATAATGCGGCATTAAAGTATGGCACCTTCATAATGCAGCATTAAAGTATGGCACCTTCATAATGCAACATTAAAGTATGGCACCTTCATAATGCGGCATTAAAGTATGGCACCTTCATAATGCGGCATTAAAGTATGGCACCTTCATAATGCGGCATTAAAGTATGGCACCTTCATAATGCGGCATTAAAGTATGGCACCTTCATAATGCGGCATTAAAGTATGGCACCTTCATAATGCAGCATTAAAGTATGGCACCTTCATAATGCGGCATTAAAGTATGGCACCTTCATAATGCAGCATTAAAGTATGGCACCTTCATAATGCAGCATTAAAGTATGGCACCTTCATAATGCAGCATTAAAGTATGGCACCTTCATAATGCAGCATCCAAGAGCTCTAAAACTAAACAGAATGATATTTCATATGTGTAGCAATAGTATGAGTGGAAGGGGGAAAAAGAGGGTGGGATAGAATTGACCACTAGTCCTCCCTCAACTGCCCTGGCCGAACTTGTGCTAAAGGCTGCCCTAATTAACTGCTCTAGCAGACCCCTAGTCTAGACTAGAGGCTGCATAATCAACTCCTGGTTGATCCCTGGCCGAAGGCTGGGCTAAAAGCTACCCTGATCAACTGTCCCTATTACCCCAGGTTAACGGTTGCCATAATCATCTACATAGCTGACTCAAGGCTAAAGGCTGCCTTAGTTTATCCTGGGCTGAAAGCTGCTCTAACTGACCCGGGCTAGAGTTAGAAGCTGCTTTAATCAACTGCCCCCAGGCTGGGGCTAAAGGCTGCCCTAATCAACTGCTTTAGCCAACCTCGAGCTAGAGCACCTTAATCAACTGCCCAAGCTGACCGTGGGCCTTACACTGCTGTAGCCGACCATAGGCTATGGCTAAAGGCTACTCTAATCAACTTCCCTAGTTGACCCTTTGCTGAAGCCTTCCCCAAGCAACTGCCCTAGCCAACTCGGAGTTCATAGCATACCTCACCAGAGATTGTGATGGACTGAGACTAAAGGTTATTTCCTTCCTACCACCTCCCCTCCCCCCTTGTCTGCCTTTTTTTATTTGTGCTAAATGTTCATAGAATTGAGTGGGACAATTCCATGATGAGTATTTTCTTCAAATATATGTGTTTGAGGTTATTGAAGGATCATGTTCTACATGAGAATGATGTCTACCTATTTCTTCCTGCAGCCCAAAGTGGGCATTCCTTTTTGATAAGGTGATGCTGCTCTGTAAGAAAGTGAGATTTGATGTTCGCTATGCTCCCAAGCATGTCTTCAATGTCTCCACTCTATCAGTGGCAGTACATCCCGCTGCTACCAAAGGAGGAAAGGTAGGCGTGGTGTGCAGCCACTCGTTGCTGTACTTTAACCTACTGCCACTTATGCAATTCTTGCAGTTCGCTTATGCATTTCGATTGGAGGTCAGAGGTCATGGTGATTACGTAGCGTATGCTAAAACGGATGAACTGAAGTCTCAGTGGATAGATGCAATTAATCATGCCAAGTGAGTGGATGATGCTATTAATCATGCCAAGTGAGTGGATAGATGCAATTAATCATGCCAAGTGAGTGGATAGATGCAATTAATCATGCCAAGTGAGTGGATAGATGCAATTAATCATGCCAAGTGAGTGGATAGATGCTATTAATCATGCCAAGTGAGTGGATAGATGCAATTAATCATGTCAAGTGAGTGGATAGATGCAATTAATCATGCCAAGTGAGTGGATAGATGCTATTAATCATGCCAAGTGAGTGGATAGATGCTATTAATCATGCCAAGTGAGTGGATAGATGGTATTAATCATGCCAAGTGAGTGGATAGATGCTATTAATCATGCCAAGTGAGTGGGTAGATGCAATTAATCATGCCAAGTGAGTGGATAGATGCAATTAATCATACCAAGTGAGTGGATAGATGCAATTAATCATGCCAAGTGAGTGGATAGATGCAATTAATCATGCCAAGTGAGTGGATAGATGCTATTAATCATGCCAAGTGAGTGGATAGATGCTATTAATCATGCCAAGTGAGTGGATAGATGCTATTGATCATGCCAAGTGAGTGGATAGATGCAATTGATCATGCCAAGTGAGTGGATAGATGCAATTAATCATGCCAAGTGAGTGGATAGATGCTATTAATCATGCCAAGTGAGTGGATAGATGCTATTAATCATGCCAAGTGAGTGGATAGATGCTATTAATCATGCCAAGTGAGTGGATAGATGCTATTAATCATGCCAAGTGAGTGGATAGATGCTATTAATCATGCCAAGTGAGTGGATGGATGCTATTAATCATGCCAAGTGAGTGGATAGATGCTATTAATCATGCCAAGTGAGTGGATAGATGCTATTAATCAAGTAGATAGATGCTATTAATCATGCCAAGTGAGTGGATAGATGCTATTAATCATGCCAAGTGAGTAAATAGATGCTATTAATCATGCCAAGTAAGCGCATGTGTTGTGCTTCATGTGACACTTGACTCTCTCTCTCTCTGTATTATAGAGAAATGAGTTCTCCTAGTGATGGGAGGAAAGGTAAGCTGCAATTAGTGACGAGGAGACTGGCAGGATGTGTTTGCTCACTCTTTAGGTTCTCACAATTTCGAGCTGCATACATTCGACCATCCAAGTCATTGTGATGTTTGCCATAAGCTGCTCCATGGCTGCTATTTCCAGGGCTACTTTTGTGCAGGTGCGTTATTAGAATCGTATCAGTTCCACTTCTGACAGTTTTTTCTTTTTTTTAGCATGCAAACGAGCATCCCACCACAACTGTTTGAAAGATGCTGAGCGGTGTTCAACAATGCCTCGTAAGTGAAGTTTAAACTGATTTACATGTACTAGTTGAGACATTTGCACAACTCATGCAGCACCTCGGCCTAAATTTGGCCCACCCAGCAAACCGGCTCCAGGGTGTGAGGATAGTGAGTTATGAATTAAGTTGGTGTAGGTTGATTTTGTGGTGACTGACTTTATTATGTTCTTAGAAGTGGGTCAAGTGTACATTGCCAAGCAGAAATATGATGCTATTGGTAACCGGAGCAATCGCGTACTATCCTTTGATAAAGGTGAAGAACTGGAAGTTCTTACTCCTAATCCAGGCTCTGAGTGGTGGGAGGTAAGTTGAACTGGACGTGTGAGATGGATTTGTTCAGTTCATCTGTTCATTGCAATTTTATTAGGCGATATCCGTAGCCACTGGTAATATGGGGGAAGTGCCTTCGAGTTTTCTGATCAGAAAGGTGAGATCTTCACTTGTGAGATGCACATAGCACGTCATGTGGCATTCTGTTCAGGATTCCATCAATCCCATTGATATTGGAGAAGATCGGCTGCGTGGTTACCCATGGTATTTGGGGAAGAAGAGTCGCATCGATGCAGAGCAAGCGCTTTTCCACATGCAAGATGGTGTCTTTCTCATTAGAGAGAGTGATGTTCGTCCTGGGGAATATGCCATTGCACTCAAGTATACAATGTCGACTGAGTATTTATTTCTCGGTGGTAGTTGATTGTTTGTTGTCTACATAGGTGGAGGAGAATGCCCAAGCACATTAAAGTCTCAAAGCATGTGGACACACAGAAGTTCTATGTTTCTGATGTGTGCGAATTTCTGTCGGTTGAAGTGAGTGAGAGTGACTTTTTATATTGTAAGAATTGTTTCATACGTGTGTGTGTGTGTGTGTGTGTGTGTGTGTGTGTGTGTGTCTGTCTGTCTCTCTGTGTGTGTCTCTCTCTGTGTGTGTGTGTCTCTCTGTGTGTGTGTGTGTCTCTCTGTGTGTGTGTGTCTCTCTCTCTGTGCATGTGTGTCTGTCTGTCTCTCTCTCTCCCTCTGTGTGTGTGTGTGTGTGTGTGTGTGTGCATGTGTGTCTCTTCCTCTGTGTGTGTGCATGTGTTTGTTTGTCTGTCTCTCTCTCTCTCTGTGTGCATGTGTGCCTGTCTGTCTGTCTCTCTCTCCTCTCTCTGTGTGTGTGTGTGTATGTGTGTGTGTGTGTAGGAGCTGGTGGCCTACTACCAACATAACTCATTGGGGTCTAGTTTCCCCGGTGTGGATACGACACTTCGCTATCCTTATCGTGACATGGTTGATGGGGCTACGCGCTCGCGATCAATATCTACAACTCCTGCACCTCCTCTGCCAAGTCCTAGAAATGTTGCTGGAACGGGCTCTCCTACAGATACTAATCTGGTGGAGAGACTGGCGGATGTCATGTTTGCTTTTGTTGCAGACTACCCTGATGAGCTTACAATTGATGTATGTTTCTGATGAGCTTACAATTGATGTATGTTTCTGATGAATTTACAATTGATGTATGTTTAATTCCATATGTACATAATTTCCTTTTCTTTTTTTATAGAAAAATGATCGTGTACGGATAGTAGATACTGACACTAACAGATTGGGCTGGTGGATGGGTGAATGCAATGGAAAGGTACAGTTGTCATTC
This sequence comes from Cladorhizidae sp. MBARI D1340-BT2, assembly GCA_028752905.1. Lineage (NCBI taxonomy): Eukaryota > Metazoa > Porifera > Demospongiae > Poecilosclerida > Cladorhizidae > Cladorhizidae sp. MBARI D1340-BT2. Next base: position 57,882,532 of record JAQNBH010000016.1, on the reverse strand, counting down.
ATGTGGAACAACTTTTAATAGATGCATTGTCTTACTGTCTTGCAGACCGGACTGTTTCCTTCGAATTATGTTCGTGAAATAACAAATTAACTGTTGTGTGCTCGTATTGTAGTATTTCAATACAATTCACTCACTCACTCATTCACTCACTCACTCACTCATTCTCTCTCTCTCACACACACACACACTCATTTTCAATTGTTCATATCTACATATCTAGACATTTACGGTGTGCCCATAGCCTCACCTCACGTCAACTGGACAACTAGTGTTGAAGCTGCATTTAGGAATACATGTAGCTAATAGACTGAAAGTGAAAGTAACGAAGGGATTTTTGCATAATGGAGGGGAGGAGAGGAAGAAACTAGACAAGTCATCTTCAACTAACATACTCTAGGGACTCTGGGAAGAGTGATATATATCTCCACGTGTCTGGTGGCAAATTGAGTTGCTTGCCATCAGAGGTGGCATGTTGCTCTTCCGTTATATTCCAAGCATTAGGAAATGAGTTGCACGCCATCAGAGGTGGTGTGTTCCTGTTCATTATATTCCAAGCATTAGGAAATGAATTGCACACCATCAGAGGTGGTGTGTTCCTGTTCATTATATTCCAAGTATTAGGAAATGAGTTGCACAACATCAGAGGTGGTGTGTTCCTGTTCATTATATTCCAAGTATTAGGAAATGAGTTACACCGTGTACCTGTAGCTGGGTGGGTCTTCAAATAGTGTTGGTGAGAGTGTATTTGCATGTAAATAAAAATATGTGTGATGTTTAGATGTACATTCAGGTGGACTGTAGAATGTGCTGGTTGAGGGGGTTGGAGGAATTTGAGAGGGGTGACATTGTGGATCTGGAATAGTTTGTCCTACCCTCTTAAACCCGCCTGGCCCTAGCAGTATATCAGAGCTTGGTTGATGTTGCCATCCTGGACTTGTTCCTCTGAAGCTTTATTGTATATATGAGCATTACCTGTATTTTTTGCCTGTATTTTTACCCGCGTAGCAAATTTGCTGCGATCCATGCAACTACAGTATATGGGCACTGGCGGTACCAGGGTGGTGAGGGGGGGGCTTGGGGAAGAGGACCCCTATCGGGACTGGTTGTTACAGAAAGGCGATATTATTCCCCAACAGAATGGGCCTACGAAGATTGAGTTAGTTAGCATTTCCGCCAATCCAACTATGATTTAATCCTGATATTGCTGAGCCTGGTAATTAAGGCCATCACATATATATTACAGCATAGTGTGGAACTATTTAGTAACTAACCTAATAACATCTATATTAAAAAAAGCACTACTTAATTAATAAAATGATCCACAATACGAGTGTCCCGCTGCTCAAGGAGGGGGGACGGGAGGGGACCAAAGATCATTCCTCAGCTCGCCATACAACAGTTCCTTTCTCCTCTGCACCACTTCCCTACCCAATACATACATACACACTCGCCCACCTCCTCCATCACTGCATCACTTACTCCCTCCACATCTTTCCCCAAAAGCAAAGCCACCTTTCCATCCTTACTCGCTCTTCTAAATTCATCCAGCCTCTGTCCTGCCCCTACAATTCTGCGCAGCCGATCCCTCTCAAATTCACCAACAAATGTTCCACATCCTCCCCTGCTTCACTATCACACATTATACACCTCTCATCCCTAACTATCCCACATCTCTTCTTATCCTCTAACAACCCAGCTGATGCAGTCTTCAGTCGAAATTGCAACCGCACACCTTCCTGACCATGGACCTCACATACGTCTCCACCTTTGCACCATTCTTTGCCGATTTATAAAAATTCAGCGTACTTTTTCGGTTTACTTCCTCCTCCCAGTCCTTCTCATTTCTCGCCGTCACTTTTCCCTTCCACTTATGCATTGACCCAACCTCGTTTATCTCGTACTTTCTCCTCAAGATCTCATATTCTTCCCATCATCCAATTCCTCCATCCTCTTAGTTTATTTACAACAACTTTTACCAATCTGCTCTGTTCCAACACCTCTAATCTATTGCCAAACAAAACCTCTATCTCTTCCCTCCTCTCCTCTAGCTTCCTCCACCCCATATCTCCCCGTATTGCCACTCCTGCTACTGTGTTACTTGCCCCCAACAGTCTCCTACCCACTCTCATCTGTGCTGACTCCAACTTCTTGCAAGCTTGCTCCAAAATCTCTTCAAAACCTACGCAGCAGCCCTGCGGAGGGGAGGGGAAACTCCTATCAGACGCAATCTCCTTCGGCCCCTGTGTCGGGGCAGTATTTGTGGCACCCTGCACTACAGTAAAGGTGTTATACTGAGCCTTTCATCTAGCAGCAAGCTCTTTTACCCACTGTAATGGAGCTCAATGAGAGCGGTGTATATACGACAGCTGGGATCTTGTGGTAAGCATTCCCAGCAATTCTGCACTTACCATTGCTGGAGTTCTCCAGCTAGTCGGATACTCGCTCGCATTTGCCTTCGTGGTGTTGGATCTGCTGGTTTGAGTTTGAAGGAAGCAAGAATGGTCTGTGTGCATTCAAAACTAGCTAATTGCTATTTTTATGCCTCGTGCGTTTGAACTTCAGCTGGTACTGCCTTCCCTCAGCTCTCCCCTCTGCTGCAAACGCTTCCTGTGCATCTGTAGGTAGCTGATCAACGAAAGTAAGAAGCCAACAACTCTTATATATACGATCTTGAATTTCTGTTGACATTAGGTCCACAGGATTCAAGGCAAGAAGTATTTTTCAAAGCAATAATAGTCTGGCAGATATATGAATGAATTGTGCCTTAGATGGTACAAGCATGAGCTTTGGCACACAGTTAGAGCATGCCCTAAGGAAGATTTTTGGCTATAGAGCACAGATTTCTCTATGACAACAATGATAGCCATTTTCCAAAATGGCCGCCACCGGTTGTTATTTTACCAGTATCTCGGGTGCTAGTGGCTAATCTACATTTTCAAGGATGGGGAATACAGTGGTACTATTTACAACATGCTAGGCTAGTAAATACCTAATGACATATATATAGCATTCAGAAATAAACAATAGTCAAACCATCAACATATTCAATATTGTTAGCTAGAGTTATACAGGTTTTCAATGAAATGTTAGTTCCGAGAACACAGTCCACCACAGTGGCAAAGGGCAGTGCACTGAAGTGCTGCCTCGACACATTTGCACTGTCTTGTGCACCCCTTTTTACATCCACAGTGAAGGAGTTCGCGACAGGCCTTGGTCGCTTCTGGTAGTGTGGTCCAGTGAACTTCCCATCCATCTGTTTGTTTCCTTTTCCACCCCCAGTCACCTGGAGATGGGAGTACAGGGGGTGCAACCATCATCTGTCCCCAGCAGTGACCAGCTTAGGCATCCCTCTTTGTGTACTGTATCAGAGCTGCTTGTGTTGGGGGGAGTCCATCAATTGCTCTGCCCTTCTGGGTGAACAGTTGCTTGCGTGCCTGATTGACTGATTCCCTGGCTGTTGTGCGGTCATAGAGCAATACCACGAATCGCTCCAGAGGCTCCATCCACTTGTCTATGATATCTGGAGTGGTAGCCAAGGCACAGAAAGCTCTAGTTATGTCATGAAAGGTCATCCATGTATCCCATGCTGTCTTCTCCCCCCTGCCACCAAAAGATGATACGGTGTCACATCCAGTAAAGGCGTGGAACATTGTTAAGGCTATGCATCGATCCGGACCTAGTCCTCGCCATCTCATGAGCTGCTAAATGCGGGAAACTCTTCCCAGTCCCAGTTCCAAAGCCAACCCACAGCTCAGTGATGTTCAGGCGTTGGGTTGCTGTCACTGCCAGTAGCACATCCGTGTCATCTGTACGTACTGACACCTTGTTATACCCTTCCTTCACAGCATTTTCCAGGTGCAGTAGGATGCGGGTGTCGGCCTCCTCATGTGTGCATGGTTCAAGGCCTGATACATCTCGGGGCTGAGTACAGAGGACTTCAGCATGATGGGTGCTGATTATTTGTTTGTCAGTATCAAGGGCTGTCACACTAGTTGCCAGGAAGAACAGCTCAACCTTGTTACTGTCGAAGTGGAGAAACTCCTCCCACCTTCCAGGAATGTCACCGGATGGCTCAACACGTCTACGAACTCTCTTCCCTCTCTTTCTGCGTGTTTCTGCCTTTAAACTTTCAGGGAGATATTCACCCACGCGACATCCTCTCTGCTGACATGATGTAGCTGAGACTTGATGTATGGTGAGAACACTTGCTGCGCGTAATCTGAAAATGTTTTAGCAGCACCAGGTTCACAATAGCAGCCCCATCAACAATGATGACCTGTACTGTGGGATTGGGTGCATTCTCTTGTGTAGGAACCAGGTCCTCCAAACTTCCAAGTCAGACTTGGTGCCAGTTCTCAACTTGCCCATTTGTGACAATCCTGGTTTTCATGTATAAACAGGGGGGTAATTTCCATATGAAAGTTGGGGGGGCCAAAAGCAGTATAAAAGCTGCTTACTCTAGGGGAGTCTCTAGATACTCATCCAGAAAAATAGGAGTAATTAGAACTACAGACTTTGGGGTAAATTAGTGTTGAAAATATTTTCATTTTAGTAATCACCCGAACACATAACATAACCAGATGACAAACAGTATACTAGCACTAACATCTAAGAGAGAGAAAGAGACTATCATTCACATCTACAAAGAAATGGAAAAGTGGCCGAAGATGGATGAGCGCCTCTCTACTCTATCCACAAAGTCATTTGTCACTTGCTTGAGGCTCAGTTCCTTCACCAGCTCTTTATGCACTGTGCATGTCATGAGATGATTGAGGCGGTTGTTCGACATTGTTGTACGAAGGTAAGACTTCACCCTTCTCAGTGCACCGAAGGCTCGTTCAGAGCTTGCATTAGTTGCCGGCATAACCAGAACAACCTTAACCAAAGACATGACCTCAGGTATGAGGGGCCAGATGCTTTTGTTCTTTTTGAGGAAATCAACGACATTTTGCAATGTATCACCACCACCTTCATCTTGACTGAAACTGCGATAGGACTGCCATTATAGATAGCTGGATTCTTAAGGTATCAGGGTCAAACTCAGTGTAGAACTCACATAGTTCATCAACATTTTGTGAGACATCCTCCCCCAATGTTCCTTTCACTAGGACCTTCTCACAGGTTGCATATGTGGTGTAGTCCTTCTGATTAAAACGCTCTTCAATGCAGCTAGCTACAGTGTCCACAGCCTCAAAATAGATTTGGCGGTAAAAGTTCTCTACATTGGTATGGTGCTCATGTTGAGCATTACCCTCACTATACCTTGATGGCATCTTACGGTGACGTGGAAGTGAAGGCTCTTTTAGTTCCAACTTAACAGCAGCTTGAGTTACTTTTGTCCAATGGAGGGAGGCTTGCATCCCTGTCTGATCGTATTCCTCGTAGGACAGTGACAGATAGCTTGGCATTCGCTTGAGCATCCACTGCACATAGCTCTGCCCTCTGAAGGCAAGTGCTGAGGTTATCTTAATGTGAAAGTACTACAATGGCAAGCTGAAGACCATGGAAGAAACTAAAAGTTTGCATTTTAGTCTCCACTCCAATTATTCTTGCCTTCATTTCAGAGTCTTTGACAATGGTCTTGTGCCCAGTCCCATAGGATCATGAGAGTGCCATAATTCTTCAGAATAGCACTCAGTGATGCTGCTCGGACAGTCCACCTTGTTGGGCAGAGGATTTTCAGAGTTGGTGAGTCAATATTGTCTACATGGAGATCATGTTCCATTTGCCCCAGAATTTCTGATTGCTTTCTGCGGAATACTGCCTCTCTTTTTGGACTCTTCTTTATTAATTTAGTAATTTCATAAGCCACATCAAGCGTGTCTTTCAACAGGGAAATATTTGTTATTGTATCCCCGACAGCAAGATTAAGCGAGTGGCAATAGCAGTGTGTTAGCAGACATTTTCCATTCAGTTTCTTGATTTGTGCAGCAACCCCATTTTTGGTTCCAGTCATGGTCGAACATCCGTCATAACATTGCCCATGGGCATCTTGAATTTTGAGATTCATGCGTAGCAGCACATCTTTTATGCAAGCAACAATTGTGTGCCGCATTGGTCTGAGAAACTGACATCAGACCAATATATTCCTCACGTACTGTCATCTCATTCACCCAACATATGCAAATCACAAGTTGTTCAATGTTGCTCGCATCTGTACTCTCATCAGCCAAGATACTGTAACATCCAGATTCAGCTATGTCAGCTGCTATACCACGAAGAACTTTTAGAGCCATGATTTTTAAGATTTCATTCTGAGCATCTGGACTGATATGCTTGTCGTAAGACTTTTCAATCCATTTACAAAGCACTTTATAGTTGCTTGAAATTTGACTCCTCCTCTTGCTTGCCCTTACGAAGGGTAATGCCCTGGTGGGCAAGATAGGATACACTTTGAATGATTTTCAGGAGGCAGTTCCTATTTTCTTCTTTCTGACTCTTGAGCTGCTCCTTCAGCTGCTCATCAATATGACAAGGTTGAGTTAACATAGCAACTGCATGCTTGTGACATAGCGAGCTTTCGTGCTTATGGAAACCCTTGTTTTTACACAGAGCATTTTTCCAATTTCTGAACCCATCAGACAAGAAGGAGGTTTCAGACCTTGTATCTATAGCTTAAGCAGTCCCTTCAAATTGGCTGTGCCACAAGTGTGGCAAATAATAGTGTCTGAAATTGGAAGATAATGCAGCCATGAAAATTGCGAGTACCAGGCTGGTTGGAATGCTCGCTTCTTGCTTTTAGGGTATTTGATGTTGATTGGCTGGTAGGGAACTTGAGGAAGGGTATCCAGAGTCAGATACATTCTACTGGCTTCTTGTTGCTGCTCCTGAGAGATATCAAAAGTACTTGTAGCTTGAGTCAAAGTCTAATTTTGCAAAAACAACTACAACAACAGGGTATGTCAATATATGATTGTTTAATAAGACATCAGAGGCTGAGATGCCACATAAAAATTGAGAGGCTTAATGTTGTTATCATGTGATTATGACAGACGTACCTGTTCAGATTCTTCTGGATTTTCTTCGACCTGTACATCTTGGCTATCAGATCCTTGGGCTTGATCATCAGCCTTCTCCTCAGACTCCCTTTGTCTCTTAGTTGGACTTTGACAAAAACTTAACAAGGAGGCTTGTCTTTTAGGCATGATTCACTCTGCAGCAGCACTAGCTAATTTCTCAATACAGTGCCCTCCTGATAATTGGACCACATCCGTCCCAAACAAAAGTGGTCCATTTATCCAGCTGGCTAATATATCAGACTTTTATACAAATTGTTACTATATACATGTATATAGCACATACATACAGTTATATCATGTATAGCTATTAGTTCATGAAATTGAGTACAGGGGTTTGTTTAATGGCTGTGGCTCCCCTAAGATCAACTAAATGAGCACACTTGTCTAGCAAAGAATGTGCTGCATGGTCAAATCCCTGTTCAGTAAAATAGAGTTGTAGTTCAAGTATGTGAAACTTTGCTTCTGCATGCGTAATCAGAGGAACAGGATAAATCTCATTATCGTTGTCATCATTATCACTTTGTTCAAAGCAAGGCCTTTTGGCAATAATACTCTCTACAATTTCATCATCTGGAACGTTGCTTTCACTGTAACAAGGCTCAGCGTCTATGTATTGTATTCTTCCCCATTGTTGATCTCACACACTAGGTGATAAAGTAAAGTAGCCAGCTTTTCGAAAATAGTTGATAATCGTAGCTTCCTTGACTGCCCGCCAACTTTTGGCAACAAAACTAACTGCTTGAAGGATTGAAATCTTAGAGCTGACATCAATTGCAGTGGATGATGGGTTGAGAATGTTTTCTTCTATGTATGCCAGGGTCATATGCACAAGTTCTTTACGATAAAGAGTCTTCAAGTTCTTTACCCTGATCCATTGGTTGGATAAGTGAAGTGGTATTGGGTGGCAAATACTCTAGTTGAATGTTCTTTAGTGTGCTTACATGAGGGTGTGCAGTACAATTGTCAACAAGCAAAAGGATCTCCCGATTTACTTTGGTAAGGTACGACTCCCAAGCTGCCAGCCATTCAGTAAAGATTTGAGAGGTCATCCAAGCCTTCTTGTTAGCACGATATGTGACAGGTAGATTATCCACATTAATATTTTTTTAACAACTTGGCCTAAGACTCTTACCTATGACAAGGAGTTTACATTTATCAGTTCCCGTCAGATTTGAACATCAAAGAACTGTGATCCTTTCCATTGCTTTCTTAGAACCACTTAATTTTTCATGACAATAGCAAAGTGAGCCATCAGGAGTGGCTCGGTAATACAGCCCAGTTTCATCTGCATTATAGACATCATTAGGTCTACATTCTTCCAGTAACCCTGGTAGAATAGTGCTTGTCCACTCTTCAGCACTTTTAATGTGTGCACTTCCCTTCTCTCCATGTGCCCGTTTGTACATTTGATGTCATGCCTTCCAGCATGAAAGCAAACCTTCAGTGGCAACTAAATTAGATGTTCTAACTTTTTGGCTAAATCCTCTGCCTTCTCCTCAATTTCTGTCCCTTACTTGTCACAGTACCAAACCACTGATTAAGAGCAGTGTCTACCTCTGGTGCTTTACCTTTATGAAGGCGTTTAACTTCTTAGCTGGCTTATGACCATGACAGGAGACCTCAGACCAACGTGACCTAAGTTCTTCTTCTTTGTTGATTAGTCTAGTAAGAGTGCTTCTTGGGATTTTAAAGCTTTCAGCAAGCTCCCTCTGACTTGAATTGGGAGGTTGATTTTTTGACTTTGTCCAGCACTTCAATCTTCTCTTGTAGTGAAAGTTCCTGTCTCTTGGCCATGAGCTAAGCAGCTTCTGGCAATTTAAATCTAAGCAGCTGCATCAGTTGTGTAGAGAATGTGTAAATGAATATTTGTAACAACGCAAAAGTGACCCAAGTATCAGGAATTCTTGACCCATTTAGCCAGATTTTTTTTGTATGTGTATGTATACAAATGTTCTGTCCTGGGACAAAATGGCTCAGTTATCAGGAATGTTCATTTATCCAGTGGTCCATTTAAGTGGAGTGCACTGTATATGGCCTGCTACACTGTTAGGGTTCACTCTTATATTGCTTAGTATTCCGAATAATGATTAACATTACATTAGGTTTATAGCAGAACTCAGCATAAGGCAGTGGAGAGCTTACTTATTTAGGCACTCCACTGCTGTCATGGCAAAATAAAAATGAACCAATGAAACACATGAACTATATAAATGTCATAATGATCCTAAAATGATCCGTTCCATGGTATGGTCTGAGGCTTGTTTGGTGGTTGAGTTGTCAGGCTGTTATTCCTGACATACACTAACTGGTCACATATATTGAACCGATTAGGGAACAAAGTTGTTGTTTTACCAATAATAAATTATTATGGTGTTGTTCTATGGTGTTGTTTTATCTAGCATATTTCAGACCAATTACAATTATGAATGTGCTATAACTTGTTAGTCAACACCTTCAACAGCTTGCGAAAACTCTTGTTTTGGCCAAAAGTTGGGGGGGCCATGGCCCCCCCAGCCCCCCCCAGAAATTACACCCCTGATAAAGAACTCATCTAGATCTCCATCACATATACTGCTAGTAGTTAGTATATGTGTGTTTGTAAGTGTGTTTTAACAATATGTGGTGAGAGGGTATGAATTGTCAACACAATAAATGCAGTTTAAAGCATACATATATACATTGCACTGACCTGCTTACTATGTCCCTTTTTCTACGACTTTCTGGATTGATGAACTCACTCGATGTTTCTCCTAGGTGTTCTAGCTGTTTCTCCTAGGGCTCTAGCTGTTTCTCCTAGGTGTTCTAGCTGTTTCTCCTAGGTGTTCTAGCTGTTTCTCCTAGGTGTTCTAGTTGCTTCTCCTAGGTGTTCTAGCTGTTTCTCCTAGGTGTTTTAGATGTTTGTAGGGCTAGATCTGGGTTAGGGCTGGGGCTCAGCCCAGCCAGAGCATTACCAACAGTTTGTGGGTGTCCACTACTCTGCTGCCTGTTTGGCAGGTCAGTGGAGTCTGGGCCTTCTCTGCCCTGGACCTAGTTTACATGCTAATTGTTGTGCAATGGTGTAGCGATTGACTATTGACCCACCCATCGATTTCCTAGCCTTGGCACACGCCCAGAAGGGAGACACAGAACTTATCGATCTTCAGTCCGGAACTACCTCACTCATCTTTCAGAAACTTCCGTTGCCCACTGCAGACATCACCCTGCTTTGCGACATGTCTACTGGTACACCACGCCCTTTTATGCCCCAAGGTTTCATGCGCATTATATTCGATGCCCTTCACGGTTTATCTCATCCTGGAATCCGAGCAACACAAAAGCTCCTTACTAAACGCTCTATGTCTGGCCGGGCATTAACACTGATGTCCGCAACTGGACTAGATGTTGCCTACAGTGTCAAAGCTCTAAGGTACAGAGGCATACCGTGTCCCCACTTCTCCCATTTCCAACACCAGATGCTCGCTTCGATCGCATCCACCTTGATCGTGTCGGGTTTCTCATACGTGTTAACATGCATTGACCGTTTCACTCGTTGGCCCGAAGCTGTCCCAATCCCCGACATCACTGCAGAGACGGTTGCTGAAGCTTTTGTCACCATTTGGGTTGCACGATTCGGTGTCTCCTCCACAGTCACGACAGATCGTGGAGCTCAGTTTGAATCAGCACTCTGGGACCACCTAAGCGTTTGTTGGGAACAAAGCGTATTCGCACCACAGCATACCATCCTATCTCTAATGGATTAATCGAGCATTTTCATCGCCAGCTCAAAGCTTCCCTTAAATGCCAACCGACACCCATCAATTGGGTTAGTTCCCTACCACTAACCTTATTAGGTATTCGGGCTACCCTCAAGGATGCCTACGCTGTTCCACTGCTGAATTGGTATACGGCACCACACTACGTTTACCTGGTGAATTTTTCGACACTTCGATCACCCAGACCTCTGTTGACCCAATGGGATACGTCGACATGCTCAAAAAGGTCATGCAATCTCTCCGACCCCCACCAACACGTTCCCCAAGGCAAAGGCCGGTACACATAGATAGTGCTCTTTCGTCCTGCACCCATGTTTTTGTCCGATGTGTGACACAGTCCGCAAACCTTTGCAGCAGCCATATAACGGCCCCTTCGAAGTCTTACATCAGGGCAAATCTTGGGTCATCCGTATCAAGGGCCAGAACCAGACCATCTCATTGGACCTCCTGAAGCCTGCTGCCATGGATTGTATCGTTCCGACCCAAGTTGATAAGCCAGCAACGTCTTCAACCGATATTCCCAACCCCGTGTATGCCACCAATCCTCAGCACTCCACTCGTGCTGGTAGACAAGTGCGGTGGCCCAAGCGACTATGTGACTATATTCCTTCACCGTTCCATGTTTTCACTGGAAGGAGTACTGTAGCGATTGACTATTGACCCTTTACCATAATGTAATGTTCATCCTTTACCATACAACGTTTGGAATTATAACCTCAATCATTGGTTGCTGTTCTGTCTACAATTGTTCGTTGTAAGTACGTTCCTACAATGGTTCATTAGCTAGAGTACTTAGTGGGAAGCAGGAGAAAGACAGAGAGAGAGAGTCACATGATAGCCACAAGATTAATTACATGATTGATGATTTAATGTTGCTATTGCTGACCCTGTTAAGGCCATCACATATATAATACAGCACAGTGTGAAACTATTTAGTAACTAACCTAATAACAATCTATATTTGAAAAAGAAGTCAACAGTACTTAATTAATAAAATAATCCACATATTAAGTTACGAGTGTCCCGCTGCTCAGGAAGGGGGGGGACAGGAGTGGACCAAAGATCATTCCTCAGTTCACCATACAACAGTTCCTTTCTCCTCTGCCACCACTTCCCTACCCAATACATAACACACTCGCCCACCTCCTCCATCACTGCATCACTTACTCCCTCCACATCTTTCCCCAAAAGCAATGCCACCTTCCCATCCTTAGTCACTCTTCTTAATTCATCCAGACACTGTCCTGCCCCTACAATTCTGCGTAACTCATCTATCAGAACCAGTCGATCCCTCTCAAATTCCCTGCATGTCACCAAGAAATGTTCCCCTGCTCCACTATCACACATTATACACCCCCTCTCATCCCTAGCTATCCCACATCTCTTCTTATCCTCTAACAACCCAGCTGATGCAGTCCTCAGTCTAAATTGCAGCCGCACACCTTCCTGACCATGCATGGACCTCACATACCTCTCCATCCCTGCACCATTCTTTGCCGATTTATAATAATTCAGCGTACTTTTTCCGTCTACTTCCTCCTCCCAGTCCTTCTCATTTTTCACCTTCACTTTCCCCTTCCACTTGCGCACTAACCCAACCTCGTTGTTTATCTCGTACTTTCTCCTCAAGATCTCATATTCTTCCCAACATCCAATTCCTCATCCTCTCGTAGTTTATTTACAACAACTTTTACCAATCTGCTCTGTTCCAACACCTCTAATCTCTTGCCAAACAAAACCTTCATCTCTTCCCTCTCTCCTCTAGCTTCCTCCACCCCATATCTCCCAGTATTGCCACTCCTGCTACTGTATTACTTGCCCCCAACAATCTCCTACCCACTCTCGTCTGTGCTGACTCCAACTTCTTGCGAGCTTTCTGTCCTCCTGTCCACCACACTTCGGCTGCATGCTCCATACTGGGTCTCGCTAGAAGCTCCCACACCATTCTTCCTCTGTCTACTTCCACCTGCCCATTCACTCTACTCATCCATAATACCTTTCCAACCCACTCTTCTGCCTTCTTTGCCATCTTCTCTAACTGAACATTACCCCTTAGCTTCCTATCAAACCATATTCCTAAGTACTTGCCCATTCACTCTACTCATCCATAATACCTTTCCGACCCACTCTTCTGCCTTCTTTGCCATCTTCTCTAACTGAACATTACCCCTTAGCTTCCTATCAAACCATATTCCTAAGTACTTGAATTCTTTGACCTCTTCCAATATCTCCTCACCAATCCTCCAATGCACTTCTGTTTCCTTCTTCCCTACTACCATGACCTTGCTCTTCTTGCTATTAAATTTTATCTTCCACCTTAACACATACACCTGTACCACATCCAACATAGCTTGCAGTTCCACCCCTGAGTCAGCCAGAAGAACAACATCATCTGCATACATGAGTGCCCCACACCAGCAGCCTTCCACTTTGACTCCTAGCTCAGCTCTCTCCAATTCCTCTGCCACTATCAAATAAATATTGAAAAGAAGTGGAGACAAAGGACATCCCTGCCTAAGTCCATTCTCTACAGTGAACCACCTTGCCCTCCTTCCATTCAATATCACTCGTCTCCACCCCACTATACAACCCTTCACATGTCCTCACAAGTTTCTCTTCTACTCCATACTGCCTCAACTTCTGCCACAGTCCCTCCCTCCACACACTGTCATATGCCTTACTTATATCCAGGAAAGCCAGATATGAAATGAAGCTTTTTTCTCGCTCTTCCTCACTTCACAAACTCCTCTTAACACCAACCACTGGTCTGAACATCTCCTCTGTCTCCTAAATCCTCCTTGTGCTTCCGTCAAAATCCTATCCTCAGCGAACACTCCCAACCTCCTTGCCAACACTCTCGCAAACACCTTCACCACATTACAACACAATGAAATTCCCCTATAATTCCCTACTTCATCCTTGTAACCATCCTTGTGGAGAGGTAGTAAACTCCTCTTCCAGTCCACTGGGCAGCACTCAATCCTCATCACCACATTCATCACCTGCTCCATCACTTCCACCAACCTTCTACCTCCATACATCAGCATCTCATTCAACATTCCATCAGGGCCTGGAGCCTTTCCTCTCTTCAAACACTTTATTACCTCTACTACTTCTTCCCAACTTACTTCTTCACACACCCAGCTCATGCCTACCCACTTCTCCTATCTCTAATTCTTGTACTGTGGCATCCTCTTTTTTCCTCCCCAGCTCTTCCCAGTGTTTTGCCATCACCTCCAACACCTCGACTTCCTCCTCTACCATCCTTCCCTCATCATCTTTCACTTCTTTTATCCTTCTCTCCTTCCTCTTTGCTCTTAAATCATTCCAAAACAGCTTACAACTAGTCCCACACTGCTCTCTAATCTTCTTTAGTTCTCTTCCTCAATTCTTTCTTCTCTATCCTAATAGTCTTTTTCACTTCCTTTCTTGCTTCTCTATAGTCATCCCATAGTTGTCTTAATGTAGTCTCTCTCCCCTCTCTTCCTGGCTTCCCTTAGCCTCTTACATTTCTCCTTCCTGACATCAATTAACCACTCCACATCCTCTGACCACCATCCCTCTGACCTGTCTGTAATCTTCTTCCTTCCAATTCCTTTCTCCGCTGCAGCCAAAACTTTCTCCTTCCACCTACCCCACACCTCTTCAACTATGTTTCCTCCCAACTCTTGCTCAAGCTCTCTCACCTCCTCTTTCCACCCCATGAACATTTCCTCCACTGCCTCCTGATACTCCATCCAGTCTAGCCTATTGTCAACTCTCCATTTATGTCGCTCTCTTCTCACTTGTATCTCTCTCCTACCCAACGTAATTTCTCCCCAAATAATGTTATGGTCCGACCCCACATCCAGCTTGCCTGAGTCCTCAACTACTACCCTAGCCACATCCATGTCCTCACTAAACAACATATAGTCTATGACCGACTTTCTCTCCCCACATTCCCACGTCCACCTGCCTTCACAGCACTGCAACTCGTTCCCCACAACCAGACCTCCAACCCTTACCAACTCCAACAACCGCCTTCCATTACTGTTTGGGTTGTCCTCCACTCCTAATCCAATCTTTGCATTGAAGTCCCCCATCATAACAACATCGAAACCTTTCTCTTCATACTTCACCACGTCCTCCTGCAATACCTCAAACAATCCCTCCGTCTCACTCACTCTCACTCCTTCTGGGTTCACATACACTACCCCTTCCATGGTTTTTCTTCTCCCCGCTCCGCTTAACTCCACCCACAGCAAACCTTCTCTTGACTTCCTCACCCTAGATTCCAAACTCTCATGCACCAGAACTCCCACACCTCCACTCGCCCACCTGCCACCCTCTCTATTCCTGCCATACCACTCATATCCTGCCACACTCACTGCAAAAATGTCTCGGCTAATCCCAGCACATCAAACTTCTTTGTTCCCAACACTACCTTCAAATCCACCTCCCTTGACCAACAATTAACAAACGCCACTCTCAACCGCCAAGTTTCCCTATCTTTGGTCCCACTCCCAACCCCCACAACATACTTTTTGCTCTCACAGCTTGGGTTTGTTCATGCTCATTGACATCTGTGCTTTGGCCAGCAGGTGCTCCTTCCCTGGATGAATCCCCTCCCGATGCTCCCACACCTGACGGTTCTTGCCTCTCTCTGTGTTGTTGTCCACCAGTGATTCTCCCCCTGACAGCCCACATGTACCAAATCGCAGTAGATATGTTCCCCTTGACTTTTCCTCCTGGCCTCCATCCACTCTCCCCCCTCTCCCCACCACCCTTTTGCATTCCGACTTCTTTCCCCACGTGCCTTCTCCTGTTGTTTCACTTGCTGGCGATTCTTCATATGCCGCTGCTGATTCACCTCTTGCGCCATATATACTCCATTTCCCCCCAGACTCTCTTTCCTCCTCTTGTATCTTCCTGTCTTTCTCACCTCCCCACCAGTTTGCTCAAGACCTCCTGAAAATTTTCTTCGTCCCTCTTCGTAATATCCTGATCTATATTCCTCCATCCTTCTCCATCCTTCACCAACTTTGCTTGTCCTATTTCCTTTACCACCTTCTCAGTTTTATCTTTCTTACCCACTTCCTCTACCACCCCCTTGGCCTGCTTCCTGTTCCCTCCTTCTTCCGCCATCACCTGCTCTAACTTCCTCCCTAAGATTTCAATTCTTCTCTGTTTATGCTCTACCAGTTTTTCTAGTTCTTCCACCATCAACAGAAATTAGCCAGCACATCACCCATTTGAAGATCATCAGTTTCATATTAATCCACACATCACCACTCTCTCCATGTTCCAACTTCTTTAACACATCCCTCTTCAATATATGAACAGTGTTGGTGGCATTGGTATCTACTAACCCACCACCATCTCTCTCGTCCCGATACTCCTAAATTTTCTCTATTATCTCCTGCTTCCTTATCATAACCTTTTCACTGAAACAACTCACTACACTATTCATTACTCTTTCTCGTGCCTCTTTACGGTTCTTCGTATCAACACACTTCATAACCAGCACTTCTTTTCCTTTACCTTCAGCATGAACTTCTCCCTTCCCCACACTTGCTCCATCCAAACTCCCACAACATTGACTACAAGCCCATTTTTTCTCACCTAAACTCTTAATACTCCTCAGACATGCCAACACATCTTTGGTGAAACTACCCCCCACAAGATCCTTCACAACCAATCCACCTTGAGCCTTCCTCCGAGGATTCTTAGAACATACCACGCACGCATCTTGGATTGATTAATAAGTTTAATTAAGAATACAATAGGTTCAGTCCATGTGGAAGTTGAGAGCGCCGCCTTCATCCACTATGTCTTCCGTTTCCAGCAGTTTGTTTTGGTCGGAGACGACTTCCAGAATCGAGATGTTCCAGCATAGGGGGTTGCCTGTTCTTTCTGAAGTGCTGGTACAGTGGCATCTTTTTGTCGGCTGCCAGGGCCACTCTCTGGCCAGACAGGCCGATGGTCCTGCTCGTCTGCCTGACGTACTGGCTCTTGTTTTTGCAGATGGTGCATTCCAGCAGGTAGACTGCATTTTTGGTCTGACAATTTGTGCATCGGGCAAAGTTGCATCGGGCAAGTTTGTAAAAAAAAACTTGCTGGTGGATGCAGCGAATGTCTGGTCTTTGTTGGATATTATGCCACAGCCTTTGGTATTGCAGGGTGAGAGCGAGGTGACTATGGGCAGTTGGAGGGGCATTTGCTGAGCGGGTGGCATCTCTAGACTGTTCAGCTGTACTCTTACCAGCGAGTGGGCGATCTTTTTGCCGAGCTGGAGGCAATCCTTGGTGATTGCACGCCCGGGAGTTTTGGAACAGCTATTAGAAGGTCAGTGGAGACCAATAGCCCCTTTTCAGTCGGCAACTACGCCCTCCAGAAACTAGTACAGTGCCTTTGATCGGGAACTGCTGGCTCTATACCTCACCAGTCGCCATTTCCGCTACTTTTTGGAAGGCCGTGATTTTGTAGCATATTCAGACTTTTGCTAAGGTATCAGCCCATGGTCGCCACGCTAACAACGTCACTTATCTGAGTTCACAACCAACGTGCGGCACATTGCTGGCAAAGATAATCATGTGGCAGATGCTCTTTCTCGTGCGGTCGTTAATGTCGTTAGTTCCACTAACTTGATTTCTCAGCATTGGCAGCTGCACAACGAGTGGGTAGTGAGATGAATGCCTACCGAACAGCTATCACTGGACTCCAGTTGGAAGATGTGTGTTATGGACCCACCCAGGATTTCATGTTGTGTGACACATCTTTGGGTCAACCCCGTCCAGTGGTATATACAAAACATCCTGGAGACGTAAAGTTTTTCAAGCCATACATGATCTCTCACACCCTTCCATACGGGCAACTCGCAAGCTTGTGGCAGCCAGATTTGTTTGGCATGGGATGTCTAAGCAAGTTTGGGAGTGGGCCAAGGCTTGTGTTGCCTGCCAACTTTCCAAGGTCCAAAGACATGTGAAGGCCCCCTTGCAAACCTTTAAGGTCCCTCACAGATGGTTTGATCACATTCACGTTGACTTAGTGGGACCTCTCCCGCCATCTAAAGGTTTCACATACCTGTTCACCATTGTGGATCGTTTTACTCGGTGGCCCGAAGCAATTCCTCTTGCTGACATGACAGCTCTTTCCTGTGCTCGTGCTCTCATTTCTCAATGGATTGCAAGGTTCGGTGTGCCAGCACATATCTCCTCAGATCGAGGTAATTCACCTCTGAGTTATGGACAGCTGTCGGTAAACTGCTTGGGACTCAACATCATCACACTACTGCATACCACCCTCAAGCCAACGGATTGGTGGAAAGTTTTCATCGCCATCTGAAATCGGCTTTGTGTGCAAGGCTGCAAGGCCCTAACTGGTTAGATGAGTTACTGTGGGTTTTGTTAGGCTTACGCACTGCTCCCAAGGAAGATTTGGACTCATCCTCAGCAGAACTCGTTTATGGTTCTCCTCTCACAGTACCTGGTGTTTTTGTGATCTCACTATCTGCAGCACCAAGTGCACACACCTTCCTTCCAACACTTCGGGAGAAGCTCCAGGGTTTAACCTACCTCTCGACAAGTTTTTCACTCGTTTTCCATTCCCCCAGATCTTATCACAAGTGCTGTTGTTTTTGTGCGTCAAGATGCATATCGTACACCACTGCAAAAACCAAGGTTTTGGAGACTGGGAATAAAACTTTCAATTTTGACATGGGTGGAAAGCAAGAAATCATCTCCATTGATCGGCTAAAACCAGCACATCTGGACATTGACTGCCCAGTGCAAGTGGCAGTCCCTATTCGATGTGGTCGCCCACCTACCTGCCATCAACCTGATAAAGCCTCGACCTACCATGCTACACCAACTCCAGTTCAACCAATTGCACCGACAGTTGCTGCCCCAACAGTGTGTACTCGGCTTGGCAGCGAATTTGTTCGACCACCACATTACTCCTAATAAACGAAAAGACTCTTCCCACATGAACTTTTGTGTGTATTTTATTATTTTTTGTTCAAGTCAGTATCTGGGGGGGGGGGGGGGGGGGGAGGGGGGGGGGGGGGTTGTGTGGCGGTTGATGTTTCATTTCCCCCCGCCTTTATTTTGGGTGTGTCAAAACCAGACTTGATCCGGGGTAATTAAGATTATTGAAAAATGTCCCTTGTGAAAAAATACTATGCTAAGACAAACGATTCAATTCATAATATTGCGTAATCTTAATTAAGTGGGTGAAGTGCATTAAAACCATGAGAGAGCCACGAGTTTGTGGGAGTGCAGCTAATTAAATTAAGTTAAGTGAGTGCAGTGCATTGAAAAAATGAGTCAAGAGTGTGTGGGAGTGTAACTAATTAAATTAATTATGCAAAGTTCCAAAGTTAATTAATTAAGAGTACATAGAGGTCAGGCTGTAAGGCAGGTGGGTGTTCAGTTGCTTCATCCAGTCGTCTTTTCTTGGTAGAAGTGGCTGGGATCGATCACGACTTCCAGGATGGAGAGCTGCCAACAGAGCGGTTGTTGCTGTTACCTGCTACGGTTTCTCTCTGGGCAGGAATACCTGCTACGGTGCATCTCCGTGCAGGCTTACCCACTATGGTACCTCTCCATCCAGGCATACTGCTAAGGTGTCTCTCCGTGAAGGAATACCTGCAATGGTGCCTCTCCGTGCAGGAATAACTGCAATGGTGCCTCTCCGTGAAGGAATACCTGCTACGGTGCCTCTCCATGCAAAAATACCTGCAGTGGTAACTCTCCATGCAGGAATACCTGCTACGGTGACTCTCCTTGCAGGAATATCTACAATGGTGCCTCTCCATGCAGGCTTACCTGCTATGATACCTCTCCATGCAGGCTGACCTGTGATGGTACCTTTCTGTGCAGGCATACCTGCTATGGTGCCTCTCTGGCAGGCATAACTACTATGGTGCCTCTCCATGCAGGAATACCTTCTACTGTGCCTCTCCATAGGAATACCTGCTATGTTGCTTCTCCGTGCAGATATAGCTGGCTACGGTGCTTCTCTGTGTAGGATTACCTGATACGGTGTGCCTCTCCCTGCAGGCATACCTGCAACAGTGCCTCTCCTTGCAGGAATACCTGCTACGGTGCCTCTCAGTGCAGAGATACCTGCAGCAGTGCCTCTCCGTGCAGGAATGCCTACTATGATGCCTCTCCATGTAGGAATACCTAGTACGATGCCTCTCCATGCAGGCATGCCCGCTACGGTGCCTCTCCTTGCAGGCATACCTGTTACGGTACGTTTCCATGTAGGAATACCTGCTACGGTGCGTCTTCATGCAGGCTTACCTGCTACGGTACCTCTCCATGCAGGAATACCTGCAACGGTGCATTTCCTTGCAGGAATACCTGCAACGGTGCTTCTCCTTGCAGGAATACCTGCTACGGTGCCTCTTCTGCAGGCTAACCCACTACGGTGTCTCTCAGTGCATACATACCTACTACAGTGCCTATCCATGCAGGAATACCTGCTACAGTGCCTCCCCATACAGGAAAACCTGCTACGGTGCCTCTCCATGCCTGGATGAGAGATCTGAAGCAACACTTCTGGCCCTCCACCAGAAGCATTCCCACCAAACACTTGGAATACCTGTGCAGTGTGTGAGGTATCCAGGGAATCAGTGGACCGGGCAATCCTGTCCTTTCCAGTGGTTCTGCTGGTGGTTTGCGCCCCTAGCACCTGAATGATATAGACAGGGCCCAGCCAAGAAAAAAACTTGCCATTTTTTCCTGTCAAGGTTTTCTCAGTGGTTCCATCTTCTTGAACCCTTATCCTTTGCTTGGGGGCCACCCAGAATTTTGCCTCGAATCCAAGATGGCCGCTAAAATCCAAAATGGCTGCCAAAATTACTTAAATTAGCCTTTTAGCTTTTCCTGTCAAAGTTTTTTCAGTGTTTTTGTCATTCTGAACCTTGAAACTTGAAATTAGCTGGGGGCCTCCTTGGATTTGTCCTCAAAATCCAAGATGGCCGCTCAAAATCCAAAATGGCTGCCAAAATTATTTTAATTTTTTTAATCTTAATTTTTTCCCTTCCTGTCAGTCTTTTCTCAATGGTTCCATTATCCGGAACCTATGTCCTTTAAAATTAGCCTGGGGGCTTTGATCCAGACATCCCATACAGAAAGTGTGAAGAATTCATTGACTGGGTATGTGCGTAATGTAATGTGTGTGTGATAGAACATGGTGAGGTATTTATAGTATCTAAAAATTAAACAAAATACAGTTCCAACATTCAGGAATGACAACTACACTGATCCCAGGCTTATGCTCTCTCTGTGGGGGCCATATGGAAAATGACTACCCACGCTGAGGCCTGTCACTGAATTGGGGTCTCCTTCACCCCAATGCTAGTGGAATCCCTGGGAGGCTGGGGGGGATGAGGCTACTGAAGTCATCAGGACCATTGGACAGCGGCAGGGTCAGAGGCTTGGCATTCCACCAACTGAAACAACTCAACATTTGTTTCAGAAGTTAGTCATAACCTTGGGAGGGAAATGGCTGACACTTCTAGGGTCCTACTTCTGGAGAGTAAACGTCACAGTGATATTTAAGCTGCTGGTAAACATCTCTTCAAGATAGGACACATCAGCTGGGCGGCTGTAGGACCCGGGAATCAGGGCAGGCATTTCCTTCTGAGGTGCCAAGGCAACTGACTGGGCAGGTTAAAAAAGTGCATCCCGGACGGAGTCGTGCCGAAGGATCCGGTCCCCGTTACCCCCACATCCGACATACTTCAACCTGCCTCAACCCAGTGTGGTGTTGGTCCAGTGTGTGTCCCCAATAGAGCTATTGTCAATCTACTTCAACCTGCCTCAACCCAGTTTGGTTTTGGTCCAGTGTGTGTCCCCATAGAGCTATTGTCAAACTTACTTCAACCTGCCTCCACCCAGTGCGGTGTTGGTCCAGTGTGTATCTCCATAGAGCTATTGTCAAACTTACTTCAACCTGCCTCCACCCAGTGCGGTGTTGGTCCAGTGTGTTTCCCCATAGAGCTATTGTCAACCTACTTCAACCTGCCTCCAACCAGTGTAGTGTTGGTCCAGTGTGTGTCCCCATAGAGCTATTGTCAACCTACTTAAACCTGCCTCCAACCAGTGTGGTGTTGGTCCAGTGTGTGTCCCCATAGAGCTATTGTCAACCTACTTAAACCTGTCTCCACCCAGTGTGATGTTGGTCCAGTGTGTGTCCCCATAGAGCTATTGTCAACCTACTTCAACCTGCCTTGAGCAACCTAGTGTGGTGTTGATCCAGTGTGTGTTCCCATAGAGCTATTGTCAACCTACTTCAACCTGCCTCAACCTAGTTTGGTGTTGATCCAGTGTGTGTTCCCATAGAGCTAATATTGTCAACCTACTTCAACCTGCTTCAACCTAGTGTGTTGTTGATCCAGTGTGTGTCCCCATAGACCTATCAACCTACATCAACCTGCCTCAACCCAGTGTGGGTGTGGTTTAGTGTGTGTCCCCATTGAGCTATTGTCAACCTACTTCAACCTGCCTCCACCCAGTGTGATGTTGGTCCATTGTGTGTCCTCATAGAGCTACTTCAACCTGCCTCCAACCAGTGTGATGTTGGTCCAGTGTGTGTCCCCATAGAGCTATTGTCAACCTACTTCAACCTGCCTCAACCTAGTGTGGTGTTGATCCAGTGTGTGTTCCCATAGAGCTATTATCAACATACTTCAACCTGCCTCCACCCAGTGTGATGTTGGTCCAGTGTGTGTCCCCATAGAGCTATTGTCAACCGACCTCAACTCACTGTGGTGTTGGTCCAGTGTGTGTCCCCATAGAGCTGTTGTTAACCTACTTCAACCTGTCTCAACCCATTGTGATGTTGGTCCTGTGTGTGCCACCAAAGAGCTATTGTCAACCTTACTTCAACCTGCCTCCACCCAGTGTGATGTTGGTCCAGTGTGTGTCCTCATAGAGCTATTGTCAACCTACTTCAACCTGCCTCAACCCAGTTTGGTGTTGGTTCAGTATGTGTCCCCATAGAGCTATTGTCAAACTTACTTCAACCTGCCTCCACCCAGTGCGGTGTTGGTCCAGTGTGTGTCCTCATAGAGCTATTGTCAACATACTTCAACCTGCCTCCACCCAGTGTGGTGTTGGTCCAGTGTGTGTCCCCATAGAGCTTTTGTCAACCTACTTCAACCTGCCTGAACCCAGTGTGATGTTGGTCCAGTGTGTGTCCCCATAGAGCTATTGTCAACCTTACTTCAACCTGCATCCACCCAGTGTGGTGTTGGTCCAGTGTGTATCCCCATAGAGCTATTGTCAACTTTACTTCAACCTGCCTCCACCCAGTGTGATGTTGATCCAGTGTGTGTCCTCATAGTGCTATAGTCAACCTACTTCAACCTGCTTCAACCCATTGTGGTGTGTGTGCCACCATAGAGCTATTGTCAACCTTACTCAACCTGCCTCCACCCAGTGTGATGTTGGTCCAGTGTGTGTCCTTATAGAGCTATTGTCAACCTACTTCAACCTGCCTCAACCCAGTTTGGTGTTGGTCCAGTGTGTGTCCCCATAGAGCTATTGTCAAACTTACTTCAACCTGCCTCCACCCAGTGCGGTGTTGGTCCAGTGTGTGTCCTCATAGAGCTATTGTCAACATACTTCAACCAGCCTCCACCCTGTGTGGGGTTGGTCCAGTGTGTTTCCCCATAGAGCTGTTGTCAGCCTACTTCAACCTGTCTCAACCCAGTGTGATGTAGTTAATCAAACAAGCCAGCCCAGCCCTGTATATATCAACCTCTATATATTGATTTCTGCATATTCACTTAGAGAACTTAATATATTATTACTGCATGTTTGGAGATACTGTATGTAGATGTAGTTAGGACATATAGATAGTTAGTCCAGCAGGTCCTCCTAGTTCAGCCCAGCCCTCTATATATCAACCTCTATATATTGACTTCTACATATTCACTCATTCCAACAATGGTGGTATTGGGTTGTACAATGGTGGTATTAGGTTGTACAATGGTGGTATTGGGTTGTAGTATGGTGGTATTGGTATGGTGGTATTGGGTTGTACAATGGTGGGTATTGGGTTGTACAATGGTGGTATTGGGTTGTACAATGGTGGTATTGGGTTGTACAATGGTGGTATTGGGTTGTACAATGGTGGTATTGGGTTGTACAATGGTGGTATTGGGTTGTACAATGGTGGTATTGGGTTGTACAATGGTGGTAATTGGGTTGTACAATGGTGGTATTGGGATGTACAACAATGGTGGTATTAAGTGGTACAATGGTGGTATTGATAAATGTTATCCCTTCCAGGACCAGAATGGGAAGTCTCCTCCAGCTATTTCTGGCTTGCCTCTTTGCTACTGTCACATGCCTACGGTGCTACACTGACAGATGCAAGTGTCAGCAGCCAGCATGCGACCCTTTACCTTCCTGGTGGGGCGAACTTCAAACTTCATGTGCGCATGCCCAGTATGACAATTCCAGGCTGCGCCCTTCCAATCTCGCCACACCGCTCTCTATCTGCTCGCCACTTGCTCATTACTTGGTAAGTTTATCCAGCACCCAATTGAAACCCCTCTTTTCAAAATCCAAGAAGATCTGCCTGACCTTTTCAAAAGTGGAGGAGCCCGATGCACACATACACACAGCTATAGCTTAGCAGTACACGGGAATTCTATTACTAGCTATAAAGTGAACAGCCAGGAAAAGTAAAAAGCCAGGAGAAGTGAACAACAGCTAACTCAAACAGAGTACAGAGGTCAAATTAAAAAAGGTGTGCTCCTAATAGAAATCATCGTACTCTGTTCAATTTGACCTAGTAAGGCTGTTCACTTATAACCATGTATACCTATAATAAGTGAGGTCGCACTGTATTAAGCTGCAGGTTTTGCTACACTTGCAGAAGTCTTATAACCATGTATACCTATAATAAGTGAGGTTGCACTGTATTAAGCTGCAGGTTTTGCTACATTTGCAGAAGTCTTATAACCATGTATACCTACAATAAGTAGAGGTCGCACTGTATTAAGCTGCAGGTTTTGCTACATTTGCAGAAGTCTTATAACCATGTATACCTATAATAAGTAGAGGTTGCACTGTATTAAGCTGCAGGTTTTGCTACACTTGCAGAAGTCTTATAACCATGAATACCTATAATAAGTAGAGGTTGCACTGTATTAAGCTGCAGGTTTTGCTACATTTGCAGAAGTCTTATAACCATGTATACCTATAATAAGTGAGGTCGCACTGTATTAAGCTGCAGGTTTTGCTACACTTGCAGAAGTCTTATAACCATGTATACCTATAATAAGTAGAGGTCGCACTGTATTAAGCTGCAGGTTTTGCTACATTTGCAGAAGTCTTATAACCATGTATACCTATAATAAGTGAGGTCGCACTGTATTAAGCTGCAGGTTTTGCTACACTTGCAGAAGTCTTATAACCATGTATACCTATAATAAGTTGAGGTCGCACTGTATTAAGCTGCAGGTTTTGCTACACTTGCAGAAGTCTTATAACCATGTATACCTATAATAAGTGAGGTCGCACTGTATTAAGCTGCAGGTTTTGCTACACTTGCAGAAGTCTTATAACCATGTATACATATAATAAGTGAGATCGCACTGTATTAAGCTGCAGGTTTTGCTACACTTGCAGAAGTCTTATAACATGTATACCTATAATAGGTGAGGTCGCACTGTATTAAGCTGCAGGTTTTGCTACACTTGCAAAGCTTGTTGGTATATCGGTACACCTCTGAAATAACCTCTGATAAGCAAAGCTTGGACTCTAGATGGACATGTACTGTAATATTTGTTTAATTTAGCCTAAGCCAAAGCAAATGTGAAGCACAACATTATCTTTTACGCTTTCTTTACCATAATGTGGCACGGTTTTTAGCCCTGGCCGCCTTTTAGTTTGCGCCAAAAAAAAAAGAGTCCGCGCAAGTTTTAATGTAATTTAACCACAAGTATGCAAGCAATAATTGTAGTTCCTTTTTCCTGCAATGCAGCGCAGTTCGCTACTAAGTGCTCTGCAAGTTGAACCATTACAGTTTGCGTCTCAGTTGTTGCAGTAATAATCTATGCCCAAAGTTCTAATTTACTAAAATGGCATCCACGAGAGGACGTGAAGGACTCCGAGGTAAGCTCTATTACAGAGCACGAAAAAGCAATGGAAGTCAAAAAAGGTTAGTAGATAAATGCAAAAAAATCTTGTTATGTTTGTTATTTTAAATACAACTTTAGTTTAATATATACTCATACTTCATACCATTCAACTTTTATTTAATAGTGGGTTACAAGTAGATGTTTAGCTACCTAATCTGACCTTTTTCTAGTGGTTAATCTTTAGCTAGAGGTTTAAACACTCTTCTTGTTTTTACGATTTCTTCCTCTTCATTCTTGCTGTATGTACCTCTTCTCAGAAAAGAGTTGTAGCTGCCTTTTCTGGAATGAGTAGCAGTACTGAAGGAGGAAAAACCTATTCGGCTCAGTTGCAGATATTTGAAGACTATGAAAAGATTGAGAAGCCTGGGCATAAACCAAAAGGTTCCATTAAACTCGACAGTGCCAAGATTGAGTCGAGCTACTCAAGTCCATCTGGTTCAAACACCAGCTCTCCCGCTTATACTTCTATGGTTTTGAACTCACAAGGAGGCGTCAACATCAGTTCATCACCGTCTCAGTCCACGGGTTCAACAAATAGCACACCCTCTTTATCAGTGGGCTCCGCAAGTGGCAGCATTCCCGGGACCAATGGAGGCACGGATGTTTACATCTTCACTGTAGCAACCAGCAGCGGCGAGTTGTACGAGTTTCGCACAGACAGCGAAAATGCGCTGGGTGAAGCTACTCCAACTTTTAGTGATGTATCCTTACTCCCAGATTCCCGAGGAGCCACAAGTGAATCCTATGAAGGATATCTTCAGAAGGCGTTGGAGGCCAAGCAATACAATGCAGGTGAGCCCCTTCTTTACATTCTGTGTAAATTGCAGTTAACGGCATCTCAATTCTTAATTTTGGTCCTTAGTTTCCTAAATTGTCCAGTAGGTTTTTTTCTTTTGTCGACTCATTTTTTAATATTATTATTATTATTATTTTTTTAACCTTTGGCCCGCCCGAGTGACCTTTAAACAAGGATAGCGAGGGGGAATGAAACAGAGGTGTTATTTGTACAAGGGTGGTGGCATGTTGAGAAAACTGGCCCCATGTGTATTTTCAGTGTACGAGAAGGAGTTTCAGTTTCACATGGGAACTAGTGTGGCTTCTCTGGGGAGAGGGGAGAGGGGAAATGGGCTGACAGTTCTCGGGTGATTTTAAAAAAAATCATGTGTGGTTGTGGTGTCGTGTAACTATATATGAAGTCCTGATGTACTATGTTGAAGCCATGTGTACAACACTGCCTAAGTTTACAAGCTGTTCTATTTTGTATCCACACAGGGAAGATAATTAACTAAGGAACCCAGAGGTCCCTTGAGTAATAGAATTTCGTGTGGAACCATCAGATATATCAGCAGACTTCCTGGATTTTGAAAACCTTGTGGTGTGGGGCACATGTTCTGGGGCGGCTCTAGACTAGAAGCTTGTTTACTTGCCTGCGACAACATCACCCATGAACAATCAACTCTCCAAAGGTTTACTTCTCTCTTTGAAAAAAGTGACCTTTCTTGACCTTTCTTGAAAAGGTCACCTCTTTAAAATATAAAAGTGATATCCGTGGGTATTGGTCCTCACGTCCCTCCTCCGCCACCAGAAGGCCACCAGAAGGGAGGGGGGAATTCAAAATTTCATTTCGAGCTCTCTGGTGGCTTTTCAAAGGGAAATTCTGGTTAGCGGATTAGTTGACCTTTGGCATTTCCTATGTCATGGCTTTAGCTAGCAGATTCACACTCATTGTGTTGAGTTGCATGCCTTCTCTTCACTCGTGCTTGCCTCGCCTCAGAAGAGAATTAGACCTTCTCTTTCTGAATGGGTGCAGTATTGAAGGAGGCAATACATTTTTCTGCTCAGATGCACATATTCTATGACTATGAGAAGATGGATAAGCCTGGTAAGTGAGACCTGTGGCCCAGTAGACACACACACTCACTCTCTCTGGCATCGGAAGGAAGCCCAAGTTAGTGTGCAAACGTTGAGAGCACTGGATTTTCCTTGATGGTGACACATGTCAGAATATACTGGCAATTTGCTGTGCTTCGAGCTGTCACTTGGGAACTTGCAGGTGTGCAGTATTTCTTCAAGTGACCTAATAAGTACATGTCCTTGTTCAAGACAGCCTGGCTCACTGGAAATAGCAGATGTCATTACGACAGCCAAGTGGGTGGCCTTAGATTGGGTGTGGTCTTTCGTATGCCATTCTTGGTTATGAATCCTATTCAAACCACAAGAATTTGCACTTGATGTCGACCGGACCTCTCCTCCAACTTTCTCCCACTTATATGTATGCATCTAAATATGATTGGAACGAGAGAAAAACTCGTGCCAATGCAAAGACCTGTATTGTCAGAGGTGACATGCTAGTTGCAAGCTAGTATCCTTCACGTGAAGCCTGCAATGGAGAAGTCCTCCCTCCCATACCACCGGTAACATGTTTCAGACCAGTTCTCTTTCCTGTGGGTTGATTTTTTTAGTTGGTTGTCGACTTGTTATGTGGGCGGCGTCTGCAGACAGTTGGCTCAAGGGATGGTCTCATTGTTGCGGACACAATGTCTTGCTCTGCACAGAACTTAGAAGCCAGTTCCGTTTAGCAGATACAAAAGGTTGCAAAACACGATGTTTGAAAGAAGGCGAGTGTAAAAAAGCATGAATCTAAACTTTGATCTAATTGGGTAAAAGTGTTTGAATTTGACGGGTGTTTTTATTTAAGTTTAATTGGGACAGGTTTCGGGAAAACGAGGTCCCATGGATTGATACGGTCATACAGGGATAGCCCGGGGAGGTGGGGGGTGATATGCTAAACTTGACCTTCAATGTGCAGCAGATCCGGGAGAGCGTCGATTGTTCAGAATCAGATGATTTTCAGATCCGGGAGAGCGTCGATTGTCCTTCAGAATCAGATGTTCAGAATCTGTGGGGTCCCGTGCCTCGAGCATCTTGAACCCATAACTCAAATTTTTGTCTGCCAGTAACTAGACACTTTGTTCCCTTATCTGCCTTGTGGCATGCTAAGTATGAAGAGCTGGCTAATCCCGGAGGGATGTTTATTGGCATGGACTGGGACTCTGTGTCCCCCAGTATCACTGTCGGAGCCGATGGATGGGGGGATGTCCAGCAACTGTACCCATGATGTGCTAAGTTCATGTCTTTTCCTAGCAATAATCCTAACCTGACTTCCCCTGCACATCCTGGGGTCATCCCTAACCCTGCCACCAAGAATGCTCTAGCAACCACAACCACCATGAATGCTCGAGCAATTGCTTGCTTACAGGCATTACTTGAAGAGTCTAGGGAAATGGGGTGTATAGGGAAATGCAACGAATGCATGGTTTGTCTCGGAGAGTCCTAGCTACCGTGACCCACTGGTGTCTTATTAACCGTGCCTTCACACCACGAAGTTGGATGATCGCCGCTTGCTAGCACGTGCAGCACAAATGTGTACCTGCATTCACACTACATGTGATGTGCTAAAATGTCAACCATTTCAGGAAATTTGTTGCTCCATTAGTAAGGAACGACTAAAGTAGCGGGGACATCCAGATAGTGGTTGGTGAGAGGGTGAAGGCACGGCCACCATCTAAGCCAAGCCTTTGTTGACCCGGGATGCTACGTGACCTCGATGCACTCGAAGATCAGCCTGCCGGTGTAGTAGCTGGTTACTTTTACATGTTCCCATGCAATTGTTAGCGCTTGCTTGGAATTGCTCATGCTGGGTGTGGTTACACAGGAGATGATAGCCGGTGGTATAGGTTTCTAGAATAAGTTTCAATGGTGCTGTTAGATTGTCGGACCAAGGTTCTTTCCCACCTAATACCAGTTAGGAGTAGGTGGGCAACAAGCTTTGGACATCCGTTGGTGATCTCCAGGGGGGAAAGGGGGAGAGAATTGTCTGCAGTACCATTTGGAACCTCTTGAAGAACATTGAAATTCTGTCACCACGCCAAGTGTCCCCATAGTTAAAACTGGGGCCAGGAAGTGAAACTGGGAGCCAAAAGTGAGAACTGGATGGGCCCTGACTTTCACAGCTTCTTGCTTCAAAATATACATTGTGCTCGACCCGTGTCAAAAAGTAAGCTGGTTAAGTCGAGGGAGCCGAATGTTTTCTTAAACTCCTGCAAGGAAGGCCTTCATGGGTGGTGGCCGTAGTCAGAGTCTTGTCTTGGGTTGTGAAGTGCCAGGAATCTTAACTACATGGCAGCCAAGTCTTCCTTATTAGTCCACTCTGTGTTGCTTCAGATCATTGCATAAATGCATGGCAGTAATTGCCGAAGCCTTCCAGATATGTGTGGCTGGGTGCTGTGCTCTGAAGTTCTCTACTCGGCTCCGGTTCCCTTTGATGTGTTTTTGCCGCTGTCGTTCCAACGATGAGCGCGAAGCATTTGTTAATGCCGTGTGTGGACACTTTAATGTGAGGCCACACCTGTTTTCTGATTTTTCCCATGGGTCTCTCTATAATTGGATATAATTGGATTTTGTGTGACAAATACACTTTAATCTTGTTTAGGTTGAGCAATTGTGAATGAGATCAAAACTACTCCGATAGAGTTGAGTTTGATCTGCAGTGGGAGATATGAGCTGGAAGGAAGTTTTTTCGTTTGGGTTAGGTTGGGTGCTTATAAACCATATAGACATGTATACTAGCTTATAAACCAGAGTTGACCAGTGTGAGCTTCTAAGAGAGCATGTTGCTTATAGCTTATAAACAGAGTGGACCAGTGTGAGCTTATAAGAGAGCATGTTGCTTATAGCTTATAAACAGAGTTGACCAGTGTGAGCTTCTAAGAGAGCATGTGCTTATAGCTTATAAACAGAGTGGACCAGTGTGAGCTTATAAGAGAGCATGTTGCTTATAGCTTATAAACAGAGTTGACCAGTGTGAGCTTCTAAGAGAGCATGTTGCTTATAGCTTATAAACAGAGTTGACCAGTGTGAGCTTATAAGAGAGTGTGCTTATAGCTTATAAACCAGAGTTGACCAGTGTGAGCTTCTAAGAGAGTATGTGCTTATAGCTTATAAACAGAGTTGACCAGTGTGAGCTTATAAGAGAGCATGTTGCTTATAGCTTATAAACAGAGTTGACCAGTGTGAGCTTCTAAGAGAGCATGTTGCTTATAGCTTATAAACCAGAGTGGACCAGTGTGAGCTTATAAGAGAGCAAGTGCTTATAGCTTATAAACCAGAGTTGGCCAGTGTAGGCTTATAAGAGAGCATGTGCTTATAAACAGAGTTGACCAGTGTGAGCTTATAAGAGAGCATGTTGCTTATAGCTTATAAACAGAGTTGACCAGTGTGAGCTTCTAAGAGAGTATGTGCTTATAGCTTATAAACAGAGTTGACCAGTGTGAGCTTCTAAGAGAGCATGTTGCTTATACAGTAGCTTATAAACCAGAGTTGACCAGTGTGAGCTTATAAGAGAGCAGGTTGCTTATAGCTTATAAACAGAGTTGACCAGTGTGAGCTTATAAGAGAGCATGTTGCTTATAGCTTATAAACCAGAGTGGACCAGTGTGAGCTTCTAAGAGAGCAAGTGCTTATAGCTTATAAACCAGAGTGGACCAGTGTAGGCTTATAAGAGAACATGTGCTTATAGCTTCTAAACCAGAGTTGACCAGTGTGGACTTATAAGAGAGCATGTGCTTATAGCTTATAAACCAGAGTGGACCAGTGTGAGCTTATAAGAGAGCATGTGCTTATAGCTTATAAACCAGAGTGGACCAGTGTGGGCTTATAAGAGAGCATGTGCTTATAGCTTATAAACCAGAGTGGACGACCAGTGTGGGTTTATAAGAGGCTTCAGGCTTCAGGCTTCAGGTGTGTGTATAAGTGATGCCTATGATAATAAACAACTTTTCTTCCCTCTCTGTTTCCTCTAGATTCTGTCTGGCCTGTGTACATCTTGCACGAGGCGGTTGGCCACAAGTGTGGCATCATTGGCCAACATATTCTAGCTCTCCGCAGTGGAGTCCCCGGCGTCTCGATGGGAAAACTAGTCATCATCAGTCCGGCAGACCACAACCATCCTGTGGTGACATGGGACAGTGACAAGATGCGGAGGACTGGAAAGACGGGACATCTGGTTTTCATCGAGATTGGCCGGAAGTGTGAAGCGGGACCCGGATTGGTGTGGATGTACGTCGGCTATCAGAACGATGCCCAAGCTCTGCGGGAGACCCTTCACAAGTGAGTGGTAATTTGTGTGTAGAGGCAGTAGGAAATGAATATATCCTAGCAAGACACATTGTGTGCCGTGCTAGAGCTGGGGTGCTGCCTGCCTCGCACATCACATTGTGTGACTGTCTGGCAGCCGTGTGTGCCCCCCTAGAGCTGGGCTGCTGTATGTGACTATCCGGCAGCCGTGTGTGCCCCCCTAGAGCTGGGCTGCTGCATGTGACTATCCGGCAGCCTTGTGTGCCCCCCTAGAGCTGGGCTGCTGCATGTGACTATCCGGCAGCCGTGTGTGCCCCCCTAGAGCTGGGCTGCTGCATGTGACTATCCGGCAGCCTTGTGTGCCCCCCTAGAGCTGGGCTGCTGCATGTGACTATCCGGCAGCCGTGTGTGCCCCCCTAGAGCTGGGCTGCTGCATGTGACTATCCGGCAGCCGTGTGTGCCTCCCTAGAGCTGGGCTTCTGCATGTGACTATCCGGCAGCCGTGTCTGCCCCCCTAGAGCTGGGCTGCTGCATGTGACTATCCGGCAGCCGTGTGTGCCCCCCCCTAGCGCTGGGCTGCTGCATGTGACTATCCGGCAGCCTTGTGTGCCCCCCCCCTAGAGCCGGGGTGCTGCATGCCTAGCATCGCACGTGGCTTTACTAAAAGTGGGGAATTGCTCTGTGAGACTTGTGATCGTACTTTTAACAAGCGCCGGGTGTACAACTGTCAAGACAAGTCATCGGGTGAAACTGAGGGCATGTGTTGTGTAACTGGTGTCGGTTGTACAACTGTGTAGAGATGTCCCCTGACGTATTCATCATGTGATTCCGATGGGCACGTTGCACGGACCGACGTGGCTGTCGATCATAGCCTATTTACGCTTCCATTGTCTCCGGCTTCTTCTAATCGGCTCCGAGAGCGCTAGACCTTGGTGTTAGTTCAAACATGTTAAGGGTTGCCACGGCAGCAAAGTCAAAATATAAACCAATTGGTTTCTTGAAGTTATGGTGCGAATTGATTTATTGTTATTGTTGATATTTGTTGATATTCCCGATGTCTTTATTGGGTCCTGCACGGGATTTGATTAAGCCCCAGCATAGACTAGATGGTTGTCAAGTTGGCAGGTGTCGCCCGTACACATAACTCTTGCCTTCCATGGACACATAACTCTTGTGTGTTGCATGTGCTTGTGGGAGCTGGCTTATTGGACAAGTACCACAGTTCTGCAGCAGAGAGAGGTGGGAGGAATAGGCTGGTGACCATGATATACTGTTCCTTTGTGGACCAATCCTTTTCTGGACAAATCCTTTTCTGGACAGTACACTGTCCAGCCCCATCCCATAGGCCCCCACCCTGTAGTCATAGTCCATCCCATAATCTCTTCCTAACCAACCCATAGTCTTCACATGTCACTTGTTTACCAGTGAAGTATCAGAGAAAGAAGATTCTTAGAGTAATATCGCTACTTAGATCATTAGACCTCATTAACACCTATTCCCGATTTGTCCACACATTGTGAAATGTTGTGACCTTGCATGTATTCCTCCCAATCAGGACAGGGTCCCTGCGTAGTTTTGTCCTTGCAATATTGTGTATGAGTGGGTGTGAAGTTGTTAGGACACCCAGGGAAGGTATTTCCAAAACATGAAATGTTGCATTTGTGTGGCACATAGGCATTTAGAGTGGTCATGCTCTAAGGAAATAATTATGTGTGTATTCATTTTAGTTCTTCCCTCTAGGGAAATGTATTTCCTTCATTCCATCCTGTAAGGACTTCGGGGCGAGGGGGGGGGGCACTTCCTTCAGCTCTAATTACACAATTCTAAGACAAGCCTCTAAGTACACAATTCTAGGAATAGGAGGTTTCCTTCAACCTGAATACACAAACAATTCTAAAGAACACGATCCTGCATCCTTTCGTTTTCTTAGCTAAAATGTAAGTTGAGAGAGGGGGAAAGTGGATTTGCTCTAGCCTTGGTCCTACCTTTAGTCCTAAAACTTCTCACTCGAGGCCTACCCCTACCTTTCGCCCTCACTCGAGCCCTAGCCCTACCTTTAGTCCTCACTCGAGCCCTAGCCCTACCTTTAGTCCTCACTCGAGCCCTAGCCCTACTTTTAGCCCTAACTCGAGCCCTAGCCCTACCTTTAGTCCTCCCTAGCCCTACCTTTCGAGCCCTAGCCCTACTTAGCCCTAACTCGAGCCCTAGCCCTACCTTTAGCCCTCACTTGAGCCCTAGCCCTACTTAGCCCTAACTCGAGCCCTAGCCCTACCTTTAGCCCTCACTCGAGCCCTAGCCCTACCTTTAGCCCTCACTCGAGCCCTAGCCCTACCTTTAGCACTCACTCGAGCCCTAGCCCTACCTTTAGCCCTCACTCGAGCCCTAGCCCTACCTTTCGAGCCCTAGCCCTACTTAGCCCTAACTCGAGCCCTAGCTCTACCTTTAGCCCTCACTTGAGCCCTAGCCCTACTTAGCCTTAACTCGAGCCCTAGCCCTACCTTTAGCCCTCACTCGAGCCCTAGCCCTACCTTTAGCCTTCACTCGAGCCCTAGCCCTACCTTTAGCCCTCACTCGAGCCCTAGCCCTACCTTTAGCCCTCACTCGAGCCCTAGCCCTACCTTTAGCCCTCACTCGAGCCCTAGCCCTAGCCCTACCTTTAGCCCTCACTCGAGCCCTAGCCCTACCTTTAGCCTTCACTCGAGCCCTAGCCCTACCTTTAGCCCTCACTCGAGCCCTAGCCCTACCTTTAGCCTTCACTCGAGCCCTAGCCCTACCTTTAGCCCTCACTCAAGCCCTAGCCCTACCTTTTAGCCTTGGCTCAGGCAGTGCACAACTTGTGGTTCTACTATGAAGGTGTGATCTGCTTCATTAGTTTTTGGACGTGCCATTGCTTTGACATGCTCAGTGCAGCTCTAAAAGCATTAGCGACCTCCTCTGGTGCTAAAACATGACCACACTAAACTGTTACACTCGATGATTCATATTTCCATACCAATATTACGTAGATGGGATGAAATAATGATACTGCAGCAATGATTATTTGTATTCCAGTACCAGAATGTCAATTGTTTCTCTCCGTAGAATTCCAAGGAGACGGCACTCCAGTCTCCACTAATTCTCAAACTCAGAGTCTCTACAGTGTTCCTCGGTCATCCCAAGAAGCCCATCACTCCTTCCAGAAATCGTCTTCTGCTCACAGTTACCAGAACAACAACCTCGTACGAGGTAGATCTCAAGATCACGATTCTGGTTTCCACTCTGCGGAGAGGACGCCATCTATTTTGGATGGCCCTCCAGTCCGTCTCGACAAGCATCCATCAGTACGCCGAAAGCGTGACTCTGACGTGTCTGTGCGGAGCAATAGCGTTGCTTCTGCTTCTTCCCCGTATGGAAGCCTCGAACCGGAGTTATTTGAGTATGACGATAGCGAGGGTTACATTACCGGGCACATGGACGGAGATGCGGAATCGACGCAGTCTGGTCAGCGTCAGTATGATATCGTTGGCCAGGGGCGGAGTCACTCTATTTGCTTGGCCCAGGCGCTGCCAGGTACTGACGACAACCAATACATGATGATGATGAATCCTGCCAACACCAAAGAAGGCATGTATGTATACATGCGCTCGGCCTCTTTGGGATCCGCTCAAAATCTTCCACCATGCCAGTTCCCATGCCGCAAGCTGGCGAAGGGGAACAGGTGACAAGTACAATATCTTGCAACACAATGGAAGGCCGACCTCACGGCAACTTGCAAATTCACAAAACTATGAAACTCTTCCCACCATCAACGAGAGCCGACAAGGAAACCGTGAAGGGCCGAAGAACTACGAAAACCACCCAAGGCCCCAGGATTTGAAGGACATTGCTCCGAGGGTTTACCGACCGAGTTACGAGAATCATGACAGTTCCACGTTCCGGGGAAGAAGAGGGACGCACGGGAAGGAATCGTACGAGAATGTTGACACAGAACACTATCAAAGACCTCGCGATCTGATCGAGTGCAGAAACTCGAATGAAAATAACAATGTTGTGAAAAGGACATGAAATGCAGCCGGCAATGGTTGATGGGTGAATGATAATGCTATTCCTTACATAGATAGATACACGATCACGGACTCATGTTATCATCCTTAATTATTGCTTGATCTATCGTATGATCTTTATCCTATTTTTCCCTTTATTTTTCTTTCACCCCCCTAACCTCCCCCCCCCCCATACCCTTTTACTTGCACCTTGCCCCTGGATTATTTATTTATTAATTTTTTTTTTTTTTAATGGACTTCTGATCGGCCATTATCGATACGAAACACTTGCCTATCCATGACTTGTATTCATTTCTGATATGACATTGATTATCATTATAATTTTGAAACGTTTTTTTCATTTAAGCATTACATATGTGTGTATGTATGTACATATTTATATCTATCTGTGTTGATTACTTCAACCTTGCTATGAAAAAGTAAACGGTTAAAAAAAGTAAACAGTTAAAGCTGGACATATAGAAATACAGTTATAGGGGCATCTTAGTTAGTCCAGCGGGTCCTCCTAGTTCAGCCCAACTCTCTATATATCAACCTCTATATATTGACTTCTACATATTCACTCATAAAACTTATATTATTACTGCATGTTTGGAGATACATATGAAAAAGTAAACAGTTAAAGCTGGACATATAGAAATACAGTTATAGGGGCATCTTAGTTAGTTGAAGCACAGGATCCCCCCCCACGTGTATAGGTCAAATCTCTCAATAGACCTCTTGACTAGCCACACACCCAACTAGGAACACCTTTTGTCCTTCTCAGAGCCAGCCCAAGCCATATATAGTTGTATATATATATAACTAGGATATATATATAACTAGGAGGACCAGCTGGATTAACTAAGATGCCCCTATAACTGTATTTCTATATGTCCACCTTTAATTGTATATGCATCTCCAACCATGCAGTGATAATATATTAAGTTTTATATACAGGGCTGGGCTGGCTTGTTTGATTAACTAGGAGGAACGGCTGTTGTCCACCATTGTCCACCATTGTACGACCGAATACCACCATTGTACGACCCAATACCACCATTGTACGACCCAATACCACCATTGTACGACCCAATACCACCATTGTACGACCCAATACCACCATTGTACGACCCAATACCACCATTGTACGACCCAATACCACCATTGTACGACCCAATACCACCATTGTACGACCCAATACCAACATTGTATGACCCAATACCACCATTGTACGACCCAATACCACCATTGTACGACCCAATACCTTGGGCTCTCCTTTTCTTTCCTTTTCTTTCTTTAACCATCCTCAGATACTCCAAGTTGAAATTTTTAAAATCTTGAGATTATTGGCTATGCAGCCTTGACAGCATGAAATGGCCATGTATGGGCTGCAACGCAACCCAGAGGGATAAGGGAGGGGGATGTGCCCCAACTCATGTAGAGCACAGAATCAATTTTAAGTCAAAACAAATCATGTATTTTTTAAATATGCTTTCTACTGTGTGCTTTATTGTGCTCCCATGTTTATTGTAACTTAAACAATAAACAACACACAATGAAATAGTATTACAGTAAAATATTATTGACACTACTGTCTGCAACACCGAGTCGGGGGCGGATCCGTGTAACTGAACGCTCGCGCATGCACACGAAACACTGACGCGTGACTACCCATGTTTCTCTGTTGTGTCCTAGTTGAATTGACTCCTGGTGTGTCCAGGGTTGTATACAGAAATTTTGGCAAGGGGGGGCGAACTTGAGATATGGAAAAATAAGGGGGGGGGCGAGAATGATACAATGATGGTGTATGTAATGTATAAGGGTGGTGTCTAATTTCAAGGGGGGGGGGCGAGAATGATACAAGGGGGGGCGTATGCCCCCCCCCGCCCCCCCCTAAATACACCCCTGTGTGTCCTCTATCTGCTCGCCACCGCTCCTACCTGCTCGCCACCGCTCTCTACCTGCCACACTGCTCTCTATCTGCTCGCCACACCGCTCTCTATCTGCTCGCCACTTGCCCATTACTTGGTAAGTTTATCCAGCACCTT
The DNA here is from genome assembly GCA_028752905.1 of Cladorhizidae sp. MBARI D1340-BT2. Taxonomy (NCBI): domain Eukaryota; kingdom Metazoa; phylum Porifera; class Demospongiae; order Poecilosclerida; family Cladorhizidae; species Cladorhizidae sp. MBARI D1340-BT2. The sequence goes on along the minus strand of JAQNBH010000016.1, from coordinate 57,844,411 downwards.
CTCTAGCAACCATTCTCCATCATGATTTGCAAATGTTGAGATGTTGAGTCCTTCAGGGTGATGGTGCTAACTCGCCAGTGTGTCTGATGTTATTTTCAATGGTTATGGTATCATGGGGTAGCCAAAATAGCGTGGCACCAAAATAGTGTGGCGCCAAAATGTCAGGGCAAGTGTGGGTGAGTGTGAGTGAGGTTAACTTTAATTCAGCTCAGCTCAGGCCGACCACTAGCAGACCAGCCATCATAGTTGGTGTACAGCTTCTATCAGCTCTCGGGTCAACTTTACAAGCTCAATAAGTGACTGAGTATTTCAAATGGCCAATGGCTCTGGCTCTAGCTAAATGAAGGTCCATGGTAACATTCGCTGAATGTGTTTACTAACAGCATGATTGGCATGTACCACTGGACTCCTGCTGTGTGTTTTTGCCTTAGGACAGGCCTTACCTTAGGAGCTCCTTAAGGGGAACCGATTAAACGCCGTAAGCGCCATATGGCGCGAGACCTTACATCCTTCGCCACACAAAAATATATAAAATGAACCGTTACGAGCTAACAGCCCCGGTTGGGTTCTGCACATGCCTAGTAGACTAGAGAACGTCACAAAAATGATTATTTCCGGTTGATGCATCGTGCAACAAAAATCCTGCGGTTGAACGCCATTTTTGTTGGTCGAGCTTTTTTTTTTAAACTGCTCAAAGATGCTCTCCTGTGAGGACGTTATTTCTCAACTTTTAGCCGACGATTCTGGCGATTCTGGGTCAGATTCATTTGGGGAAGAAGGTGAAGACATCTATGCATACCGAGGAAACACTCTGGATCCAGTTGCTCTAAGAGAAGAGGCGTGCTTGGATGGACTTCTCATTGTAAGTTTCTTCTAACCTTAGCGCTTCATAGCCTTTGTTTACCATAGTCAACTGAGAGTGTACTATTGCCAAATACTAGCTTATTCTGTTGGTATTCCAAATTCAGACAGGATAGTTATAGAAAAAAAGTTATAGCTAAGAGTGTAGGTTGGAGTTGTTGATTTTCATTTGAATTTGAATTTACAAATGTTGACCACAAACTTGATATATATATCTTGTTTTTCCCACCCTCCCCACTACTTTTCCTACAGCATCAGATGATGAGAGTGGAGATGAGGCATCTATGACTCCTTTTGTTACATTGGAGGATGAGGAAGCCTTGCCTGAAGTCTCTACAGGGCGTAGGAACACGACTGGTGCTGGAGTTGTGCGAGGGAGAGGCGGGCGAGGGAGTACTGGCCAAGGGGGAAGCAGCTCAAGTGGTAGTGGAGTCGTAAGTGTTGCTAGTGGTCCTCCAAAAGGTACTGGTAGTAGGCGGGCCAGAGGTTATAGGCGTGTGCGAGCATCTGGCACTGGTTCTGTCCGAGCATCTGGCACTGGTTCTGCCCAAGCATCTGGCACTGGTTCTAGGCTAACTGAGGTCACAGGTAAGTGGGAAATAAAGGAGCCAACTCCTTTGAAATTGGACTATACAGCAACAGCTGGTCCAACTTCTTCATTGCTTGGTGCATCAAGTACATTTTTAGATGCATTTTACCTTTTTTTTACTCTTGAAGTGTGGGAACTCCTAGTAGCAGAGACGAACAGTTACGTTTCTAGGATGGCTAGTCTCTCCAGGCCATGGGTAGATACTAATATAGAGGAAATGAAAGCTTTTGTAGGAATGTTGATAATAATGGGAGTTTCCACACTTCCATACTTAGAATTGTACTGGTCCACTAATCACTCGGATTTGTCTGGATCTTTGGTTCGTAAAGTAATGCCTAGGACTCGGTTTTTGGAGCTAATGCGTTATGTACATGTAAATTCTATTGATGGTTTGTTGGTTACAAAGGGTAACCTGAATTATGATCGGCTTTATAAGGTAAGGAAGTTATTAGATTTGATTACTCCTAAGTTTGAGAGTGAATATACTTTGCATCAAGAGCTTAGTATTGATGAAGCTATGATTCCCTTTCAAGGTAGGCTTGGCTTCAAACAGTATATGAAGGACAAACCAATAAAATGGGGGATAAAAGTGTTTGTCCTTTGTGATGCTAGGAATGGGTACATTTATCGGTTGCAGATTTATACAGGTAAGAACGTGGAAGTAGCTGATAAAACTGGTTTGTGTAGTAGAGTTGTTTTAGATTTGTTAGAAGGATTAGAACATAAGAACTTCCATGTGTACATGGACAATTATTATACTAGTCCTAATTTATTTCAAACGCTTACAAGTAAAGGCTTTGGTGCATGTGGTACAGCTAGGTATACTAGGAGGAACTTTCCTCCAGATTTAGTAACAAAAGCTTCGATTAGAAATAGAGGTTATTATGATTATAGGTCTAATGGTGCACTCCTGGCTTTAGTTTGGGTAGATAAACGGTCAATCTACATGATAACTAATATACATCCCGTGGAAAATAATTTAGTACCTCCTACTGTAAAAAGGCGCAAAATTGATGGTTCTAGAGAGGATCTGCCATGTCCCCCATGTTTGCCTGATTATCAGTCATTCATGAGAGGTGTGGACAGAGCAGATCAGAGAATAGGCTACTATAATTTGGGTAGAAAGTCTAGGAGATGGTGGAAAAGGGTTTTTTCGTATTTGATAGAAGCTTGTTTATTGAATTCATTTATTTTGTTTTCTTCTGTCCGAGCTCCAATATCAGTAAGGAAGGGTAATTATCTAGAAGCTAGGATTGTTCTAGCTAAATCTTTGATTGGTTCTTTCTCTTCTTGGCAGCGTGCAGGTCAACGTTGTAGTCAGGCAAATAGTCAGCTAGATCGCCTCAATTTAAAACTAGGTCATTTCCCACAGTGCTGTGCAAAGAAGCGCTGTGTAGTTTGCATTTGTAAAGGTTACAGGCATGAGGCAAGGTCCCAGTGTTGTTTTTGTAAGGTTCCTTTGTGTGGTGGATCAACAGGCCGTGACTGTTTTCGTAAATACCATACCTTGGTGGACTATCAGTAATGTTTATGCACCCCCTGCTCCTTTCTGTGCTTCTCTCTTGTTCCCTGCCCCTTCGTCTACTTCTCTCGTTCCCTGTCCCTTCGTCTACTTCTCTCGTCTCTCCAGTATTCAAGTGTTATTCTTATCCTGGTATCTCATGTTTGTGTAGAATAAAAACATGGTGAAATATCATGCCGGAGACCAAGCAAGCTATACCCAAGACTGAGCAAGTTCTACTCTACCCGTGACAGCAAGACCGGAGCTCTACCCAAGACACTCCCTTACATAATTGTGTTTTATATTATGGTTTTATTCTAGTATGTGTTAGCATTTTCACTCTCTTATAATTTGTTTTTTGTATTATTATTTGTTAGCATTTTGATGGGGAAAACAACCCACTGGCTTTGCATATGGTAGAGGGTTTGTAAATAGATGCTCCATCTTGTGTTGGCATTATAATGTGTGTATAATAGTGTGAAAATATAAAAATATTCACCCCCAAGAAGATGACAAGGTTTTATAATGCTGGTTAGTTCTGCCCAGTTGGTAAGGAAGGCTCGATTTTTTTACAGGAAGTAGAGCTATCCTGGCTTAATATGACCCAAGTTTCATGGGTGGAGTCCCTGCAGAACGGAAGATATAAAAATAATAAGTAAAATACCTCGTTAATTCATGAATAATTTGCCCGGGGGTACTAGGAATACGGCGTGTAATCGGTTAAGGGGGGGGACGCTAGGATTTTAATATATTTTTTTTATTTTTTATTTTTTTAAACTGTGGTTACAACTTTAGAGCTCAGTAGATTCTGCAACCTTCATGGTATGGACTTGATATATAGCTCAAAAGATAGGTCTCTCTGTGTGCTCTCTTCTGATACTAAAAATGCTTCATTAGGTATAACTATAATAGGCAAGTTACAGACCCTAAAGCGGAGGGACCTCAAAAGTCTGAATCGCCTCAACCTTGGCAGAAACCACTCCGAGTTGCGAAGTGCAAAAAAATTGAAATGGTACGAGTAAGCTCTAGCGCACGCAATCATTTTTTTGAATAGGCGTTAAAAATTTATGACTGGTCAGACACGTGGGTACAAAATTGAGGGCGTTGAAAAATCAACGCCCTCAATTTTGTACCCACGTGTCTGACCAGTCATACATTTTTAACGTTGCAGAATCTACTGAGCTCTAAATGAAGCAGAAGAGAGCACACAGAGAGACCTATCTTTTGAGCTATATATCAAGTCCATACCATGAAGGTTGCAGAATCTACTGAGCTGTACCTGCTCCAACCGCTCGTCGATCGAACTATCCCGGTTCTAGTTCCCTTTTATAGACTCCTATCGAGCTCTTTTTTTTTTAGTGGGTAGCTTATGAATGCTATTATGTCACTACGTTGAGTTTTCTCACCCATTCAATTGCAATCTTTTTATAATATTTCCCCCCTCCGAAATTCATTATCTACCGCGCTTACGCTACCGTGGTCTCTCGCTTCTCGGGCGAGTAGCTTTCCATGGATAGAGAGGGCGGAAAAAAAGAGAACGTCATGACATAGAGCAAAGAATAAGCTTTCTAATGATATAAAAAATATGTATATAAAAGAACACAAACGGAAGTAAGAACTGGGATAAAAATTAAAAAGTGACGAAAAAAGTTACAAAGCTTACAAGTTGCGGTACATTTTCAATGTTTACACATCAAGGAAATAACAAGTACATGTACATTGTTCCGTTTCTTTGCATGGTCTTGAGCTTCTTAGGTTAGTAGTCTTTGAGCTTCTTGATCTTGCCAAGACATTCTTGCCATCAGTAACCTGTGTACTGAAAAAAGATATATATATATATATAAATATATTATTATAATAGTCAATATATAGACATTTAGGACTTCCCTTGTTTCAATGATTTGCTCTTCAGTCTGCAAGATCAACAATAACAAAAATAATAAAACTGCTTCAGTTGTACCAATGGCACATAAGACTGACCAAAAAAAAAAAAGAGAGAGAGGTTCAAAACCCGCCAGTCTCGTACGAGGGTCCTTCTGCAGCCAGGTGTCCTTCCTCACGCGACAACTCTGTCATGTGAAGGTGCTGCCTATGAACCTTCATGGATTCCAAGGCCGTCCGCTCTGCCTTCCTTACTCTCAAAAGATCGGAATCCTCTAAGAACTTGGCAAGAAACGGACCAACCGAAGAACCCACAAAGGACTCATAGAGAGAGGCAACACTCTTCATCCCGTGATTGAAAGTGATGACGGCCAAGAAAGCGGAGGTCATCACAGACGGCAAGTGTACATAATCTGTTTTGGGGCAACGCTTCCAGATTGTCGAGTTGAAAGACTCGTTCTGGTTCTGCGTTGCACCCAGCAGACACTTCTGTAGTAGTTCCTTGTCACAGAGCCGTGTGAAGACGGGTTTCACAAACTCAGCAAGTTGCTCAGGAATTGTGGGTGTGTGCTTGGGTACTGGCTCGCCTCTAGCAACAGCACGGTTGTGCTTGCACCAGGACTCCTCACCATCTGGACAATACTGGTGGTTTGGGTTGCTATCTGTGGAAGAGGAATGGTAGAACACTGCCCAACAAGCGGCCGTCATCGCTGCAAGGTTCCCCGGGTTGGCTCGTATGTGGTTCCCATAATAATGCTGCAGGCGCTTTATCACTGCCTCGGTGATACCTTTGGCACCAGTCCACGGGAGCTGCTTCCGAACCATCACTGGTTCTACAGAGGCGGCTGGGGCAATAGTCGACCCCCTGCCACGTTTTTTGGCTCTCCCCTTCCCCTCAGCACCTGCAGCAGCAGCTTTAGTAGCATGGGTGGCTTTTTGGTCCACCACATAGCCAAACACAGGGGTCTTTCGCACCTCGAGCAAGGCCTTGCCCATGCGCTTTTGGACGTGCCCTACGCATTCATGCTTGACAATGGCAACTCCATCACCGTATACTTGCTTTTCATTGAGCAACTTTACAGTTTTGGAGTCACCATCAGAAATGATCTGAGGAGAAAGAAACATAACAGTGAAATCAGGTGTAAAGTTATGCATAACTCGCACCGTTGTGTAGCGAAGTTTTAGTTTTTCTTCCGACCGTTGCCAAATCCGCAGTGCACCTTCAGGCTCCATCATGGGCGAGGACCCATCATAGTTTTTATTGCACTTATCCTTGTGCCCGTCCCACCAGAGCCTGCATGAATATATATATATAAATGTATATTATACATGTTTTGTGTGTGCATGTATGTATGAACCTGAACGCATCCGATAATTTGTCTAGTCCGTCATGAGCTGAGCAGTCTGGATAACCCTTGCTGAGGACTGCAATGTCAAGGACCTTTCCAGTCTCCCAAGACAGTACCGCCACAACACCATATGCCGCTGTGTGACCCCGCTTGGACCATGTTCCATCACAGGTGACAGTGATATCAATGACCTCCTCCTCTGAGACCCCTCTCAGCCTATGAAGGTGTGCAGAAGCACAAGCGAAACTGGCCTCAGCTTTCATTTCTGTTAGCCTAGCCAGCTCCCGATTGTGTTTGGAGAAGGCTGGCGCACTAAGTGATGGAGGCAATCCCACCACTCGGCAGAATGTATCCAGACCTTTGCTCCCCATGCCAACCAACCGGGCGGCAAGAACAGTCTTGGAGTTCACGCTTTTCGAGGACTGTGGATCTGAAAAAATGCTCTGGATGTTACACTTGGGGTTAGTGCACATCAAGAACATCTTCGTCACCACGCCCTGGCGGTTACCCAAGTCTTCCCTTACCTCCATGGGAGAATAGCAGTCAGCACACACAGTCTTCTTCACTGAAGCCTGCAATTCCTGACAGTCTATAATTCTGGACCCCTGCATTTCTGCACAAGTTTCAGAAGGAAGACTACCAAGAATGTCAGTCTCCAGCAAATCTAACTGGCTGCTTCCCCCCCGCATTCTCCACGGTTGATGGCATAGAGAGCGCCAGCTTCTTACCACTAGCTGTCAATGAAGGCGAAGGCAATTCACTCGCAGCAGTGGAAGAAGATGCCTCACTTGAAACATTCGACTGCCATGCTCCTTTGTTGGGTACTTGCCGCTTCCTTCTACGCTGACAGCGACTCTTGTAGAACTTTGGGCCTGAAGTAGACGCAGCAGAGCAAGGAGAAGTGAGCATTATCTGGCTCAAGCGGGAAATGATTTACACGGGTGCCCCACGTGGACTTGACCGGTGCGCAGTGCAATTAGAACGGGAAAAGTAGCTGCGCAGTTTCAATAGCTACCTTCTACGTCATATAAGCTTCATTTTGCACTATTTTTTCGAGTGCTGGGGGGGACGGGTCGCATTTTATGCCTCGAAGAAGTCAACGGTATGGTTTTTTCTTCGCTTCACTTCTCCCCAGCATTCTTGGGTCAATGTTTGAAAAGTAATTGGAGGTGTGTGTGCAAAATCAATCATAACTTAGCAATGAAGAATCCAAATGACATAATAATTCACAAAGAGCAAGTTTATACATGTAGGTACAATATGAGAGGAAAAAAGAAAAAGGAAAAAAAAGGAGGTTTAGTCCGGGGGGACTACACCTGAAACCACCAAAATTTGAATGCATTTTTGTAGCCATCATAACTTTCCGTCCCTTTCTTCTGTGAAGATACTTTTGATACCAACTTGTTGCTCATTCTGTGTGCTTTAAGATGATATGTGAAATGTCTCTATAGGCACATTTTCTTAGAAGATACATCCAAAAAGGCAAGGGTCACTCCAAAAATTGCACCCCCCAAACTGCGGCGAGGATATTTCCCAAGTGCCTGGTCTACAGATGCCCAAATTTGGTTTGTAGCTTACCAAGACATTTAGTTGTGATATAACAGAGGCATATTTTTCAACACATCTCTTGTTCATTAGTTCTAAGGCATTTCATTTCCAACCACACAAAATAAACGCAAAATCTGTGACAGTCACCTCTTCTAATCACCATAACTCGGCAATGCTTCAAGTTAAAAAAAATATCAAACCGTTATATCACAGATCACTAAAAGAGCTCTCAAATGAATCCTCGAATATTGAAATTGAGTCAAGTGTGGCAAAGGTATGTTCGCCGCAAAATCAGAACAAAATAGATTTTCAAAATTCCTGGCAATAATGTGTTGAAGGAGGGACAGTTGCATTTTTGGGGGAGAGTGACCCACATGTATTTCCCCCCCTTTTACCACTTTTTAACTCCATAGATTCCGTAAACGTCATGGTATGGACTTGATATATAGCTCAAAAGATAGGTCTCTCTTTGTGCTCTCTGTTGATACTAAAATATTTTTCATAGGTATAACTATAGCCAAGTTATAGGAGCTACAAGTGGAGGGAACCTCAAAAACCTGAATGCCTGAACTGGCAGTATAAATATCTCCTGATTGCCAAGTGCTACAGAATTGAAATTAGCACCAGTGGCTAGAGGAGGCCCTACTCTATTCAATGAGTGTTTTTATTAGGCGTTAAAATCTAAGTACGTGGTCAAGCGTGGTCAAGCGCGCGGGTGGAAAATGAATTTCGTTAATAATCCATAAAACTCATTTTCCACCCGCACGCTTGACCACCTACTTACATTTTAGCGCCTTATGAAAACACTCATTGAATCGAGTAGGGCTTCCTCTAGCCACAGGCATTCAGGTTTTTGAGGTTCCCTCCACTTTAGGTCCAGTAACTAGGCTATAGTTATACCTATGAAAAATATTTTAGTATCAACAGAGAGCACAAAGAGAGACCTATCTTTTGAGCTATATATCAAGTCCATAGTTACCATGAAGTTTACAGAATCTACAGAGCTATAAAGTGGTAACCACAAGTTTATTTGTTTTAATTTAAAAAATGGTGCTGTCCCCCCCTTTAGTGTTCCTTGTTGGTTTCTCTTCAAATCAGTTTCTCTTCAAATCAATAAGAAATGCATGGACAAAAACCATCATAACTTTGAAATGGAGCATCCAATAGCTCTAAAACTTTAGAATTGGCTAGTAGATATGTACAGCAACAGTCTGAACTGATTTTAAAAAAATCAAAAAAACTCCAAAGTTTTTCAGGTGTAGTCCCCCCTTAAGACTCCTTCTGGTGCACTCTATATAAATAACCCTGCTCTATAAATAGCCCACGAACATTGTCAAACATGTAGTGACAATGGGTGGTGGTTGGCAGGTCAGCCAATTGGCACACCACAAACTAATCAATGTGCATTTGGTTAGCAGGTTACCAATCGGCCACATCCAACAGTCCAAGAGACCCATTATCAGGGTCTGGTGCATTACTTGCATTACTTGTTCCCTCATTGTTTTAACAGCTAGCTGAGTATTTACTCTAAATGTATGAGCAAAAATCCTCCTCCCATGCATCTGGTTGTGAGCTAGCCTGGGGTGACTCCTGGTGTGTGCTCAGCTGCTCTCCGACCGTTTTGTAAGCTATTCAAGTAGTTTTTAGTGCCCTTACGTAATTCTGTAGTTCAGACGTATGATCTCTTCTGTGTTAGTTCAGACAGTGTGTGTCCCCATAGAGCTATTTTCAACCTGACTCAAGTGATTGTGACAGTGTGTGTCCCCATACAACCTACTTTAACCTACCTTGTGTGTCCCCATAGAGCTGACACACCTAGTCATGTGCTGTGAGATCATGCTAGGGCAGGCTATGATGTGGTAAACTGATAGGATGTGGGTCGGCGAACGTGCTGCTAACCAACCAACCATTCCTGTATGTGATGTCCACTGAACATTCTGGTCCAATGACCATTGGTTGGGGATTTCGGTATGGCTACCCCAGACTTTTTTTTTTTTTTTGCTATCGCAGACTAAAAACAAAGGTCATGCTTTACTCAGTACAATAGCCAATGAACATGTAAGTGCTTTATTAGAATAGGTGGTTGGATGGGTGGTTGGCAGGTCAGCCAATCACACCACAAACTAGCCTTGTACAGGTCAGCCAATCAGCACACCACAAACTAGCCTTGTACCTCCCCTATTTTGATCACACTACTCTCAGTACGTTTAATCTCGAATAACTAGGAGCTGCCGCTGGTAAGTGGGGAGGGAGGGTGGGGTTGGGGTTGCTTGGACAGTGTTCAATCATTTTGCTGCTCATGGTGAATAAATAAAAATCCAAGTATCTCTCTATCCCCATGTAGGAGAAGGAGAAGGTGTCAAATGCTACATTAAATAGGTTTTTAAGTTTACATTATTTATTTCCATTTGTATTAGTGGCCTTAGCCATCCACATCCTGTCTCCTTAGCATCCGATCTCTAAGTGCCTCAGCAGTATGGAAACTATGGAGGAGATGAGGAAATTGTTGGATGAGTCGAAGGAGCGTGTGAGAGAGTCGAAGAAGCGTGAGAAGGAGTCCAAGGAGCGCGAGAGAAAGTTGAAGGTGCAGCTGGGTAAGTAATTGTACCATGTACCATGTGTCGATTTCTTTCTCACCTCAGGATTCCACACTCCAAATGATGTTGGTGACTCCATACATAATTACATTAACTATATCTGCATTCTAGCCCTAGCCCTGTTGTGTTGTAAGTGCAATTTCCCCCCCAAATTGCACTCGTACACTCTTAAATTCTCACCTCAGGATTCCCCACTCCAATGATGAGGTGGTGGACGTCCTGGAAGGGTATTCATTCCTAGTTTTATATTGATCATTATTTGTATGTAATAGAGAAGTTGCGGAAGTTGCGGAAGAGAAAACTACAATATGAGTCAGATGATGAGTCACATGATGATGATGATGATGATGCTGGCACCTCTGGAATGAAGGTTTGTAGTAGTTGTCTAGGCATGGGAACTCCAAGTCACACCATGCTTTTTCTTTATGGTTGAGTGGAATATTTGTGCAGATGTGCAGCAAATAGAATAACCTTGTGACTACATTGTACAACATAAGATTAGCGACACCAGGCCCCTAGGCTATGTGAGACTGCATGTTTGGAGATACATATGAAAAAGTAAACAGTTAAAGCTGGACATATAGAAATACAGTTATAGGGGCATCTTAGTTAGTCCAGTGGGTCCTCCTAGTTCAGCCCAGCTCTCTATATATCAACCTCTATATATTGACTTCTACATATTCACTCATAAACTATATTATTACTGCATGGTTGGAGATGCATATGCAAAAGTAAACAAAGGTGGACATATAGAAATACAGTTATAGGGGTATCTAAGTTAATCCAGCTGGTCGTCCTAGTTAATCAAACAAGCCAGCCCAGCCCTGTATATATCAACCTCTATATACTGACTTCTATATATTCACTTAGAGAACTTAATATTTTATTACTGCATGTTTGGAGATACATATGAAAAAGTAAACAGTTAAAGCTGGACATATAGAAATACAGTTATAGGGGCATCTTAGTTAGTCCAGCAGGTCGTCCTAGTTCAGCCCAGCTCTCTATATATCAACCTCTATATATTGACTTCTACATAGTCACTCATTAAACTTAATATATTATTACTGCATGGTTGGAGATGCATATGCAAAAGTAAACAGTTAAAGCTGGACATATAGAAACACAGTTTAAGTGAGGACTACGGCGTGAAAACGGTTAAATGAACGAATGCAGCTGCTTGGCTAAAATAGTGTCCTGGCACAGTCGTAAGAGTTCCACGTGTACTCGCTTTCAATGTGCATGCATGCAGGATTGGGTGTGCTCCTAGTAGGTGTTTGTGCGTGCGTGCATGCATGAATGGGTGTGGCCTGGATGTACAGCTTGAACATGGCAGAGGGTGTGTGTCATGTGGACCTAGTAGGTGTGTGGTCCTAGTAAGTGTGTGAGTGTGCATGCATGCTGGAATGGGTGTGGTCCTAGTAGGTGTGTGTGCATGCAGGAATGGATGTGGTCCTAGTAGGTGTGTGTGCATGCATTCAGGAACAAACATGCTGATTTAGATTGCCTGGATGACTTAGGGATCAATGTCAATCGTGGCATTGGCGTGTTCACTTATGGGGGGACTGTACCGCAGAAACTAGATTTTTTTTCCGCTTTTTCTCTTTTTTCCCTTCTTTCTTTCTAACTATTCTTGTGTCTATACTCGAGCCATTTGCAAAGTTTTAGAGGCATTGGATGCCCCATTCCGAAGTTATGTTGGTTTTTGTCCATGCAATTTCACTTCATCTTGATTCAATAATCGAAGAAAACCCCGAAGAGACGGCCAACCGAAGGGGAGACAGTTGCATTTTTAACTTGTGGTTACAACTTTTGAGCTCCATAGATTCTGCAAACTTCATGGTATGGACTTGATATATAGCTCAAAAGATAGGTCTCTCTGTGTGCTCTCTTTTGATACTAAAATATGTTTCATAGGTATAACTATAGGTAAGTTACTAGACCCTAAAGTCGAGGGACTTCAAAAACCTGCCTCCCCAAAACCTCATCCAAAATAACTCCAGATTGCTAAGTGCTAAAAATTTGGAGATTTGGAGCATGCAATGACCTTTTTCATTAGGCGTTAAAAATTTATTACCTGGTCAAGCGCGCGGGTGGAAAATTGCGGGCGTTGATAGGAAAATTGAGGGCATTGATTGCAACGCCCTCTCGATTTTCTACCCGGCGCTTGACCAGGTAATAAATTTGTAACGCCTAATGAAAAAGGTCATTGCATGCTCTAGCTCTAGAACTTCCTCTAACCACTCAAATTTTTAGCACTTAGCAATCTGGAGTTATTTGGGATGAGGTTTTTGGGAGGCAGGTTTTTGAAGTCCCTCCACTTTAGGGTCTAGTAACTTACCTATAGTTATACCTATGAAACATATTTTAGTATCAAAAGAGAGCATCCAGAGAGACCTATCTTTTGAGCTATATATCTAGTCCATACCATGAAGTTTGCAGAAGCTATGAAGTGAACAGATCAAGAAATTACCAAGAGAACACATTTTACATGCGATTCCAACATTTCATTGCCCTATAATATAATATAACTTGACCAATGTTTTAAAAAATCTTAGTTTTTTTTTGCAGTAACGCTCGTAACTTTTCTACGCTTCACAAAAAATTTTTTTTATAATATCACTGAATAGCTCTTCTAATTCTCTAAGTAATGTAAGAAACTGATGTTTAATTACTACAAGTTTTGATAAGTTATGCTCATTTGAAGTGTGAGGTCTAGGATTTTCTTGGGGATTTTCCCCATAGCAAACTGGGTTGGCTTGCCACTCAGCAACCACGATGGTTATTGATAATCTGTTTCTTACATACCTTAGATTACATAACTTAGATTTTTCCCTCCTCTTTCAGCTGACCCAAGTGTGGGACTTTGATCTTGAAAACTGGGACAGTTATGATCGCAGAGCTGATAATGGTCACTGTTTGGGGGGAATCTTAATGTATCTTCTAAGAAAATATGTCTGTAGAGACATTCAACATATCATTAGGAAGCACAAAGCATAAGGAACAACCTGGATTTTTTAAAATCTGCATAGAATGTATAGAAAAAAAGTTATGGCGATTTATAAACCTATGGTTTTTCTGCGGTACAGTCCCCCCTTAATTAAATGAACCTTGGTGCTACATTGCAGTGTTCCCACTAGGATTCTAGTTGGACACGTTGCTCTACATGTACCTCTATACATTCAAGCCAACACCTATTAATTCATGATTCCATTATACGGTACAGGAGGATGGTGGTGATGATGATGATGATGATGATGGTGGTGTTGAAGTTCTTGATATGGAAACGGTATGAAACGAACATTAATAATCGTCTCTTTTACCATTAATAATTCTCTCTTTTTTCCATTAATAATTCTCTCTTTTTCCATTAATAATTGTTAATTGTCTCTTTCTTTTAGGTCTCTAATGTCCGAGTGATATTTTTTGGAATGAAGCCATTTTCTAAAGTGATAAAAATTCCTATGAGTTTTAATATTTGCTCGAAGAAAATTATGAAGAGACTCTTTCGTTTACAAAATCCGTCTATTACCTTTCCAAAAATTACGGAAGGAGGACATTTTGTAATACGTGGTGCCTTGGGGGGATTATACGCCATTTTTCTCTATAATAAACAAACAGCATGTTCTTGTACTAAATCGTCGCGGCACCGAAAGTTAAACTACACTGAGATTCCGGGTGATTTCATTATTCCTCCTTCTTCGGACATGTCATGTAATTTGGTGAATTCATTTTGGGGTCCGACCAGGAATGTTACCGACACATATCGTGATGTGGCGTTATTTCCTGAGATGACATATGAATCAGAAAGAAATTCATCTTTGTTTATAGCACTGAACAATTTTGTGGATACGAATTACCATGGAGTACAATGCAATTTGGGTTATAGTGAATCTGATTTTTCACCATTTTCTGGAGGAGGCGATATTCAGGTTATGGGAAGGAGTTGTAGGGCTAATGCTGTTCTGCTCGGGCAAATCAATTCTGCTAATGTTGAATGCAAAATTCAAGCATTGGCAATAACGGGAGTGCTTGACCAACTGAAGGCCTCCATGGTAGTAACAACCATCTCATCTTGGTTTAACAGCTTGACTTATTCCAACCGAAAAACCTTGGTTGAAATGGAAACACTAGTGTGCTATGGACTTCTAATCGGGACTAGTCACCCAACTGTACTATTAAGGTCTAATATGGATTTTAAAAATAACATTATTCAATTTCATCAGATCGCTAATTATCCGTGTTCAACACAAACTTATTTGGAGCAGAACTCGTTGTTAGAATACATTCTGAGAGAGTGCAATAAGTGACATATATAGTAGTATCAGATTGTAACTTGTGTCTTATTATTATATATACTGTCACATCTTCTAAATTCATGGATAGAGTGCATATAAATTATAAATTATAAATGGGTACAGAAGTACCGATATAGAGGTGCAAACCCTCCTAATTAATCAGTAATGGTAGTCATTGCATTATTAATTAATGTAGAGATATAATGAACCCCCCCATTCATTGGTGTCGCTATATAATAGGCCCACGCCAATGTCCCCCCCCCCCCATTCATTGCGCTATATGATAGGTACACATCAATGTACTCCCCTCCCCATTCATTGGTTTGTATCTAACAGCGCAATGAATGGGGGGTGTACATTGGTGTGTATCTAACATACATATAGCGTGTCCTGATTGTTTACATTACATCGTATGGAAATTATTTTGATATCAGAATGAAGCCCATTTCATACCTTGCACTTTATCACTTCCCATTTAGTCGGCATTTAGAGTAACCACAGATGTGTTGATAGAACAGAGACTACTAAAATTATATAGGTCAGTCCACTTATACCACCATTTTACAACCCAATACCTCATTTTACAACCCAATACCACAACCCAATACAACCCAATACCACCATTTTACAACCCAATACCACCATTTTACAACCCAATACCACCATTTTACAACCCAATACCACCATTTTACAAACCAATACCACCATTTTACAACCCAATACCACCATTTTACAACCCAATACCACCATTTTACAAACCAATACCACCATTTTACAAACCAATACCACCATTTTACAACCCAATACCACCATTTTACAACCCAATACCACCATTTTACAACCCAATACCACCATTTTACAACCCAATACCACCATTTTACAACCCAATACCACCATTTTACAACCCAATACAGTAGACCCTCGCTAATCCGGACCCCGTTAATCCGAAACCTCGCTAATCCGAACTCCGAATGCAAAAAAAACAACAAAAAAAATAAATAATAGCCCTAGCCCTAGGAAAGAAAAAAAAAAGGAAGAAGAAAAAAAAGGCTTACCATTTATTGAACTTTCGGACCTAAAGTTCGACCTACACGAACCTGTCATACGATGCAGCTGCAGTGATATGGAGAAGAAAAGAGCATACAAGAGCCTTACCATCGAGGTCGAGATCCTGGACCAGCTCGGGAAGAAAAGCTACAAGTTACTATCTGAACAGTATGGAGTTGGGGTCTCAACTATCTCAGACATAAAGAAGAAGGGCAGCGAGTTGTGAGGAAGCAAAAGGAAGATGACTGAGATGGGATTCGGGAGATCTGCTGGACGGGAAGGGATCATAATGCATAATGATTAAAAATAACTTGCACTCCCACCACCCAGTCAGTATTCAACCACACCTGCAAAAAATAAACCAATTCAGAGTTCAATATAATGATATTCATAAATTTCACTAATCCGAAAATTTCACTAATCCGAACTACTCAGATCCCCAGGCTATTCGGATTAGTGAGGGTCTACTGTACCACCATTTTACAACCCAATACCACCATTGTACAACCCAATACCACCATTGTACAACCCAATACCACCATTGTACAACCCAATACCACCATTGTACAACCCAATACCACCATACATTCTATCAGCACCCCCCACTTGCCGTTTTCTACATCTTTTGAAGAGAATATTTGTTAAGTTTGAGCAGGCATGCCAATATTAATATCAACCCCACTACTATAAATTGTTAGTTCATCAAAACACATTTGACAGTTTTGACAATTCCAAACCATTCTGTGGCATTAATTCGCTTTCGAAAACCATCACGTGATCATATATGAGCTGTTCAGAGATGAAATAAACTGGGGGCGGATTATAACCTTCATCACCTTTTCAGTGCACATGGCTGTCTATTGTGCAAAGCGAGAGGAACTGAGACATAAAGTTCCGGACATTGTGACCTGGATGGACAAGGAGATGGAGAATCTGTATAGTTGGATCTGGGATCAAGGCGGCCTCCAAACATTAATTCAAACATTATGACACAAAGGTGTGTCCAAAATGACGATCCTAATGTGTCACGGAGGGACACATTTGTCAAGCACATTCTTTTAAAGATAACTTTGTTTCTGGAGACTTTGGATTTCTCGTGATGGTAAAACGTAAATAAGAAGTATTCCAGGTACATTTTACCTCTTCAATACAACCTGTATTCACAGGAATATAAAATCCCACTATTTCGCCTGTGTCTACTGATCTAATCGAGGTGAAAATGGCACCAGCCCCACCCCCTCAAATGAGTCTGCTGGAATCGAGGTGCCTACTATTCAAACTGAGACATAGGTCCCTATGTCCCTATGAGGTCACTCCAGCTCTATATTTGAATTGTAATGTCCTCTTATGGATACAGTGAATACTTTGGAGTTTAGTTTGACTAAACTTTGAAGATAAATTAATAGCATAGGTGCTCTAAAAAAAGAGCAAACTAAAACAAGATAAAACAACACATAATGACATGTCATCCAAAATTACTTAAATACATTGTTTGAAAATGTGCACAAGTAATAATAATTATGTCTACAACATCTGGAAAAGAAGAGGCTACACTTGCTAGCATTTGAAAATCCATATTTGCACCCATAACGGACTTTATTAGCACGACTGGCAAACCACCCCCAAAACTAGTCCAAAGCACACAACTTTGGGAATAAAAATGCCCTTAGCTGTATATTCCATACACCAAGAGTAGATGCTTGCCGCCACCATGCCCGCCTTGAGTTGTGAAATAACTTGGTTGATCGGTGTGGGACTAATTTTGTTCTCGATACTCACAGAAGTGTGTATATTCTCGGCCTCATCGTCATCCTGGTTGTTATTGAAGACAACACATTTAAGTCCATAAATATTGATGTCACCTCCACTGAAGGGAGAGTAAAAACAGCTTTTGTATCTCGTGAGTGGTTTTGTCATTTTTTTCTCCATATAGTCCGATAGTTTTCGATACATTGATTGAGTCCGTTGTTGTTTAGTACAATTTTCAATTTTCAGGTTTTGCTTTGTGGAAATTTGTTTCAGCATTTCCTGTCACAGTAATACGTTTAGCCGAAATTTGGACTTTTCCAATATTAGAAGGCTCTCCCTACCCCTATGTAACCAAAATCATTAAAAATATCTGTGGTGTCATGCCAGTCAGTGACGTCTAAACCACAATGACGGTCACCTTTTACATCACTGCATTGTTCCTGTTTCTTGTAGCGAAACAATAAAACGGTTCATTTTGAAGTTGGCAACAAGTCAATTTAACAAAAAACGCCGGCTGGAAGTTTGGGTTTGGGGGCTTTTCCCCCCTGTTTTTTTCAGAAAAGATATAATTACATTTTTGTCATACACCCCCTTCATCGTCTTTGGCATGTTTATGAATGAAAAGAAGACCTTGATTCCAAGAGGGCTAGGGCTAGGGCTAGGGCTAGGGCTAGAGCTGGGGTTGGGGCAGGGCTGGGGCCTGCAAGAGTGCACCCAATGCCATTGAGATTGCTTTGTAGTCCTGTTTCATCATTTTCACTAGTATCTAATTGAGGGGTGTGGACCATGTACTCAAGTAATTCGGAAGTTGTTGGTGAATTGGCAAGGTAGGGAATTTCATTTTGATTTTTGTCTATTACTGCAGGTTCTGCCAATGAAGGCCTGTCTGACCTGCAGACTGATGTTTCTGGCTCGTTCATGATGTTATATCTTGTTGTTGGTGGTGTTTGATTGTCTTTTGGTAAATTTGAAGTGGCTGTTAGCTGTTTTGCGGTGGTATTTGGCTTGTTACTTTGTAGTTCAAGTTCAAGTAGTTGCAATTGAGTTCAGGAAAATTTTTAATATCACTCGACGTTTCGCAGTTGAGGAATCTGCTTTTTCAAAGAGTGAGAGGTGCATGCAGTGAGGGTGACTTATAAGATTGAGGTTAGGAAGACAAGTGCGGTGGGTATTGCATGAATAAGATTAGGTGGTTACAAAGAATAACAATAACAAACCATAAGTAATTGCAAAAAAGAGGAAAGAATTTGGTGATGGTGAGAATTATATACTTGTGGATTTTGGGATAAAAATGATGGGGAATTTATCAGATGAACATTAAGTTAAAGGTGATTTACAAAAGGTGATTGGGATAGTTTGTGAAGGAAAAGAATTATTTAAAGAGAAAGTGTGTGTGCATTTATGCATAGAGAGAGTTGAGTCCATGGGGCAAACGGGTGTTGAGCTTGTCTATCCACTGCAGCTCTGCCTCGAGTAGTTGTGGCTCTGTGGCGCTCGGTAGGTGTTGTAGGATGGTGACTGAGAGGACAGAAAAGTCGTGCTTTGGTTTCGTTAGGTGCCTGTACAAGGGCATGTTCTTGTGCTTGTGGACGGCTCGATGTCCAGCCATCCTGACTCTGACAGTTCTGCCTGTCTGCCCAACATATCTGCCTCTGCTAGGGCACAGCCGACACTGGAGGAGATATATAACTCGTTCACTTCCACAGTTGGTATTGGGGGGTAGCTTGAAAGGTCTGCCTTCGCCCGAGAAGATTAATTCTTTTTTTGACATCATGCCGCACGTGCGGCACAGAGCAGTAGCGCAGGGCGAGGAGCTTGCCAGAAAAGATGGTTTGTGGCGGATGGAGATGGATGCTGACGAAGGGAATGGCTTCTTTGTGTCAGGTAATCTGGCCCTGACCAGTGAGTGGGCGATGGTGTTGTTCCTGCGGAAGCAGATGAGCGGTTGTGGTAAATTTTGCGATGTCTCCAGAGCCGCTCTGAGCTCGGCTGTCGGGATGGTGTCATTGTAGTTGGAGATGAAGGGCGGCCTTCTTGGTGTGTCTTGTTCCTGGGATGGGCTATGACCTGAGAGCAACAGCGATGGCCTTGCTGCGTAGTCGATTGTAGCTTCTTGCTCTATCAGGAGTCTGTTTGGATAGCCTCTGTCCCTGAATTTTGTGTGCAGCATCCGTTTGTTCAGAGTGAACTCCTTCTGACTGCTGCAGGCTCTGAGGATTCTGGTGAGCTCTCCTCTCACTATGCCCCTGAAGGTCGATCTTGGATGGGCTGACGAGTAATGTAGGTACTGGAAGGCATTGGTGTTTTTGAAGTTTGGTCTTACATCCAGTATACCTTCGGAGAGGAATCTCTCGCCCTTGAAGATGGTGAAGTCAAGGAAGGTCACTTCTTTTGACGAATACTGGTGGGTGAATTTGATTGAAGTGTGGGCAGTGTTGATATCGAGGAGGAATTTGTCCAGTTGTTCTTGGGACCCGGGCCAGACGACTAATATGTCGTCAATATATCTTTTCCACAGGAGTGGCTGGATGGGCTAGGGCTAGGGCTAGGGCTAGGGCTAGGGCTAGGGCAGGGGTGGGGCTGGGGTTCACAGCTAGAGCACTTCCAACAGCTTATTTATTAACCTGGGAGGTTTTTATTTAAAGTAATCACTTAACTATGCACACTGAAATCATTGTCCCAAGTCCCTCCTCTTTTTTCCTTATTCAGGGAAGAAAGAAGAAAAGAAACAAGGGTGGCTCGAGCTGGCCTTGAACTCTGCGCAAACCGACTTTCCGGGCCGTGCCACAGCCTGATGAGCCACCGAGCACCCACAGGTTATTCTCATCCATCTTCCGCCATTTAGACTCAATCAGTGTGCTTCATATTTGGTTTAATTAAACTTATAAGCTGGATCCGGTGGATACAAATTGGGCACTCACATCAAAGGCTAGGGCAGGGGTGGGGCTGGGGTTCACAGCTAGAGCACTTCCAACAGCTTATTTATTAACCTGGGAGGTTTTTATTTAAAGTAATCACTTAACTATGCACACTGAAATCATTGTCCCAAGTCCCTCCTCTTTTTTCCTTATTCAGGGAAGAAAGAAGAAAAGAAACAAGGGTGGCTCGAGCTGGCCTTGAACTCTGCGCAAACCGACTTTCCGGGCCGTGCCACAGCCTGATGAGCCACCGAGCACCCACAGGTTATTCTCATCCATCTTCCGCCATTTAGACTCAATCAGTGTGCTTCATATTTGGTTTAATTAAACTTATAAGCTGGATCCGGTGGATACAAATTGGGCACTCACATCAAAGGCTAGGGCAGGGGTGGGGCTGGGGTTCACAGCTAGAGCACTTCCAACAGCTTATTTATTAACCTGGGAGGTTTTTATTTAAAGTAATCACTTAACTATGCACACTGAAATCATTGTCCCAAGTCCCTCCTCTTTTTTCCTTATTCAGGGAAGAAAGAAGAAAAGAAACAAGGGTGGCTCGAGCTGGCCTTGAACTCTGCGCAAACCGACTTTCCGGGCCGTGCCACAGCCTGATGAGCCACCGAGCACCCACAGGTTATTCTCATCCATCTTCCGCCATTTAGACTCAATCAGTGTGCTTCATATTTGGTTTAATTAAACTTATAAGCTGGATCCGGTGGATACAAATTGGGCACTCACATCAAAGGCTAGGGCAGGGGTGGGGCTGGGGTTCACAGCTAGAGCACTTCCAACAGCTTATTTATTAACCTGGGAGGTTTTTATTTAAAGTAATCACTTAACTATGCACACTGAAATCATTGTCCCAAGTCCCTCCTCTTTTTTCCTTATTCAGGGAAGAAAGAAGAAAAGAAACAAGGGTGGCTCGAGCTGGCCTTGAACTCTGCGCAAACCGACTTTCCGGGCCGTGCCACAGCCTGATGAGCCACCGAGCACCCACAGGTTATTCTCATCCATCTTCCGCCATTTAGACTCAATCAGTGTGCTTCATATTTGGTTTAATTAAACTTATAAGCTGGATCCGGTGGATACAAATTGGGCACTCACATCAAAGGCTAGGGCAGGGGTGGGGCTGGGGTTCACAGCTAGAGCACTTCCAACAGCTTATTTATTAACCTGGGAGGTTTTTATTTAAAGTAATCACTTAACTATGCACACTGAAATCATTGTCCCAAGTCCCTCCTCTTTTTTCCTTATTCAGGGAAGAAAGAAGAAAAGAAACAAGGGTGGCTCGAGCTGGCCTTGAACTCTGCGCAAACCGACTTTCCGGGCCGTGCCACAGCCTGATGAGCCACCGAGCACCCACAGGTTATTCTCATCCATCTTCCGCCATTTAGACTCAATCAGTGTGCTTCATATTTGGTTTAATTAAACTTATAAGCTGGATCCGGTGGATACAAATTGGGCACTCACATCAAAGGCTAGGGCAGGGGTGGGGCTGGGGTTCACAGCTAGAGCACTTCCAACAGCTTATTTATTAACCTGGGAGGTTTTTATTTAAAGTAATCACTTAACTATGCACACTGAAATCATTGTCCCAAGTCCCTCCTCTTTTTTCCTTATTCAGGGAAGAAAGAAGAAAAGAAACAAGGGTGGCTCGAGCTGGCCTTGAACTCTGCGCAAACCGACTTTCCGGGCCGTGCCACAGCCTGATGAGCCACCGAGCACCCACAGGTTATTCTCATCCATCTTCCGCCATTTAGACTCAATCAGTGTGCTTCATATTTGGTTTAATTAAACTTATAAGCTGGATCCGGTGGATACAAATTGGGCACTCACATCAAAGGCTAGGGCAGGGGTGGGGCTGGGGTTCACAGCTAGAGCACTTCCAACAGCTTATTTATTAACCTGGGAGGTTTTTATTTAAAGTAATCACTTAACTATGCACACTGAAATCATTGTCCCAAGTCCCTCCTCTTTTTTCCTTATTCAGGGAAGAAAGAAGAAAAGAAACAAGGGTGGCTCGAGCTGGCCTTGAACTCTGCGCAAACCGACTTTCCGGGCCGTGCCACAGCCTGATGAGCCACCGAGCACCCACAGGTTATTCTCATCCATCTTCCGCCATTTAGACTCAATCAGTGTGCTTCATATTTGGTTTAATTAAACTTATAAGCTGGATCCGGTGGATACAAATTGGGCACTCACATCAAAGGCTAGGGCAGGGGTGGGGCTGGGGTTCACAGCTAGAGCACTTCCAACAGCTTATTTATTAACCTGGGAGGTTTTTATTTAAAGTAATCACTTAACTATGCACACTGAAATCATTGTCCCAAGTCCCTCCTCTTTTTTCCTTATTCAGGGAAGAAAGAAGAAAAGAAACAAGGGTGGCTCGAGCTGGCCTTGAACTCTGCGCAAACCGACTTTCCGGGCCGTGCCACAGCCTGATGAGCCACCGAGCACCCACAGGTTATTCTCATCCATCTTCCGCCATTTAGACTCAATCAGTGTGCTTCATATTTGGTTTAATTAAACTTATAAGCTGGATCCGGTGGATACAAATTGGGCACTCACATCAAAGGCTAGGGCAGGGGTGGGGCTGGGGTTCACAGCTAGAGCACTTCCAACAGCTTATTTATTAACCTGGGAGGTTTTTATTTAAAGTAATCACTTAACTATGCACACTGAAATCATTGTCCCAAGTCCCTCCTCTTTTTTCCTTATTCAGGGAAGAAAGAAGAAAAGAAACAAGGGTGGCTCGAGCTGGCCTTGAACTCTGCGCAAACCGACTTTCCGGGCCGTGCCACAGCCTGATGAGCCACCGAGCACCCACAGGTTATTCTCATCCATCTTCCGCCATTTAGACTCAATCAGTGTGCTTCATATTTGGTTTAATTAAACTTATAAGCTGGATCCTGTGGATACAAATTGGGCACTCACATCAAAGGCTAGGGCAGGGGTGGGGCTGGGGTTCACAGCTAGAGCACTTCCAACAGCTTATTTATTAACCTGGGAGGTTTTTATTTAAAGTAATCACTTAACTATGCACACTGAAATCATTGTCCCAAGTCCCTCCTCTTTTTTCCTTATTCAGGGAAGAAAGAAGAAAAGAAACAAGGGTGGCTCGAGCTGGCCTTGAACTCTGCGCAAACCGACTTTCCGGGCCGTGCCACAGCCTGATGAGCCACCGAGCACCCACAGGTTATTCTCATCCATCTTCCGCCATTTAGACTCAATCAGTGTGCTTCATATTTGGTTTAGGGCTAGGGCTAGGGCTAGGGCTAGGGCTAGGGCTAGAGTAGGGGTGGGGCTGGGGGTTAGGCCAGCCGGAGCAATACCAACCACTTATTTATCACAGGAGGGTTTTTATTTAAAGTAATCACTTAACTATGCACACTGACATCATAGTCCCAAGCCCCTCCTCCCTCTTCTTTTTTCCAGGGAAGAAAGAAGAAAGAAAAGAAACAAGGGTGGCTCGAGCTGGCCTTGAACTCTGCGCAAACCGACTTTCCGGGCCGTGCCACAGCCTGATGAGCCACCGAGCACCCACAGGTTATTCTAATCCATCTTCTGCCATTTTAAACTCAATCAGTGTGCCTTATATTTGAATTTAATTAATTAAACTTACAAGTGGGATCCATAGGATACAAATTGGGTGCTCCCATGAAGGGCTAGAGTAGGGGTGGGGCTGGGGGTTAGGCCAGCCGGAGCAATACCAACCACTTATTTATCACAGGAGGGTTTTTATTTAAAGTAATCACTTAACTATGCACACTGACATCATAGTCCCAAGCCCCTCCTCCCTCTTCTTTTTTCCAGGGAAGAAAGAAGAAAGAAAAGAAACAAGGGTGGCTCGAGCTGGCCTTGAACTCTGCGCAAACCGACTTTCCGGACAGCCTGATGAGCCACCGAGCACCCACAGGTTATTCTAATCCATCTTCTGCCATTTTAAACTCAATCAGTGTGCCTTATATTTGAATTTAATTAATTAAACTTACAAGTGGGATCCATAGGATACAAATTGGGTGCTCCCATGAAGGGCTAGAGTAGGGGTGGGGCTGGGGGTTAGGCCAGCCGGAGCAATACCAACCACTTATTTATCACAGGAGGGTTTTTATTTAAAGTAATCACTTAACTATGCACACTGACATCATAGTCCCAAGCCCCTCCTCCCTCTTCTTTTTTCCAGGGAAGAAAGAAGAAAGAAAAGAAACAAGGGTGGCTCGAGCTGGCCTTGAACTCTGCGCAAACCGACTTTCCGGGCCGTGCCACAGCCTGATGAGCCACCGAGCACCCACAGGTTATTCTAATCCATCTTCTGCCATTTTAAACTCAATCAGTGTGCCTTATATTTGAATTTAATTAATTAAACTTACAAGTGGGATCCATAGGATACAAATTGGGTGCTCCCATGAAGGGCTAGAGTAGGGGTGGGGCTGGGGGTTAGGCCAGCCGGAGCAATACCAACCACTTATTTATCACAGGAGGGTTTTTATTTAAAGTAATCACTTAACTATGCACACTGACATCATAGTCCCAAGCCCCTCCTCCCTCTTCTTTTTTCCAGGGAAGAAAGAAGAAAGAAAAGAAACAAGGGTGGCTCGAGCTGGCCTTGAACTCTGCGCAAACCGACTTTCCGGGCCGTGCCACAGCCTGATGAGCCACCGAGCACCCACAGGTTATTCTAATCCATCTTCTGCCATTTTAAACTCAATCAGTGTGCCTTATATTTGAATTTAATTAATTAAACTTACAAGTGGGATCCATAGGATACAAATTGGGTGCTCCCATGAAGGGCTAGAGTAGGGGTGGGGCTGGGGGTTAGGCCAGCCGGAGCAATACCAACCACTTATTTATCACAGGAGGGTTTTTATTTAAAGTAATCACTTAACTATGCACACTGACATCATAGTCCCAAGCCCCTCCTCCCTCTTCTTTTTTCCAGGGAAGAAAGAAGAAAGAAAAGAAACAAGGGTGGCTCGAGCTGGCCTTGAACTCTGCGCAAACCGACTTTCCGGGCCGTGCCACAGCCTGATGAGCCACCGAGCACCCACAGGTTATTCTAATCCATCTTCTGCCATTTTAAACTCAATCAGTGTGCCTTATATTTGAATTTAATTAATTAAACTTACAAGTGGGATCCATAGGATACAAATTGGGTGCTCCCATGAAGGGCTAGAGTAGGGGTGGGGCTGGGGGTTAGGCCAGCCGGAGCAATACCAACCACTTATTTATCACAGGAGGGTTTTTATTTAAAGTAATCACTTAACTATGCACACTGACATCATAGTCCCAAGCCCCTCCTCCCTCTTCTTTTTTCCAGGGAAGAAAGAAGAAAGAAAAGAAACAAGGGTGGCTCGAGCTGGCCTTGAACTCTGCGCAAACCGACTTTCCGGGCCGTGCCACAGCCTGATGAGCCACCGAGCACCCACAGGTTATTCTAATCCATCTTCTGCCATTTTAAACTCAATCAGTGTGCCTTATATTTGAATTTAATTAATTAAACTTACAAGTGGGATCCATAGGATACAAATTGGGTGCTCCCATGAAGGGCTAGAGTAGGGGTGGGGCTGGGGGTTAGGCCAGCCGGAGCAATACCAACCACTTATTTATCACAGGAGGGTTTTTATTTAAAGTAATCACTTAACTATGCACACTGACATCATAGTCCCAAGCCCCTCCTCCCTCTTCTTTTTTCCAGGGAAGAAAGAAGAAAGAAAAGAAACAAGGGTGGCTCGAGCTGGCCTTGAACTCTGCGCAAACCGACTTTCCGGGCCGTGCCACAGCCTGATGAGCCACCGAGCACCCACAGGTTATTCTAATCCATCTTCTGCCATTTTAAACTCAATCAGTGTGCCTTATATTTGAATTTAATTAATTAAACTTACAAGTGGGATCCATAGGATACAAATTGGGTGCTCCCATGAAGGGCTAGAGTAGGGGTGGGGCTGGGGGTTAGGCCAGCCGGAGCAATACCAACCACTTATTTATCACAGGAGGGTTTTTATTTAAAGTAATCACTTAACTATGCACACTGACATCATAGTCCCAAGCCCCTCCTCCCTCTTCTTTTTTCCAGGGAAGAAAGAAGAAAGAAAAGAAACAAGGGTGGCTCGAGCTGGCCTTGAACTCTGCGCAAACCGACTTTCCGGGCCGTGCCACAGCCTGATGAGCCACCGAGCACCCACAGGTTATTCTAATCCATCTTCTGCCATTTTAAACTCAATCAGTGTGCCTTATATTTGAATTTAATTAATTAAACTTACAAGTGGGATCCATAGGATACAAATTGGGTGCTCCCATGAAGGGCTAGAGTAGGGGTGGGGCTGGGGGTTAGGCCAGCCGGAGCAAGGGCTAGGGCTAGGGCTAGGGCTAGGGCTAGGGCTAGGGCTAGGGCTAGAGCTGGGTTAGGGCTGGGGCTCAGGGTTCTGAGCTCAGCCGGAGCATTACCAACAATTTGCGGGTGTCCACCGCTCTGCTGTCTGTCTGGCAGGTCAGTGGGGTCCAGGCTTTCTCGGACCCTGGCTCTAGTTTGCATGCTCATGCTTATCTCTTTTTTCCTTTTTTTCCTTTTATTTTCTTTTTTAATATCTATCGCTTGGCTTTATTTGCAGAGTAACAATTACTTTCCAACAAGAAAAAACTTTCATCAAATATATTTCGCTCCGTATTTGCAGAGCTTCATCAGTGAATGGCCAAGCACATAAATATGGGTGGTATTTATAGTAAAAAGACAGAAAAGGCAGATATTGCTAATGGTAATTAATAGTGTTGTGCAATAGTTCACTTAGCTAGAGTATTATACTTAGTGGAGAGCGGGAGAAAAGACAGAGAGAGAGAGAGATAGTAATTACATGATCAATTGAAAAAGTTAATTAAGAAGAGAGAGATAGCCACAAGAGTAATTACATGATTAATTAAAAAAGTTAATTAAGAGTAGTACAATGAGTTCAGTCCTTGTGGTAGTTTGGTATTGAGGGCCTTCATCCATTTGTCTTCCGTTTGCAGTAGATTGCATTGGTCGGGGACGACTTCGAGAATGGAGATTTTCCAGCATAGAGGGTGTTTGTTCCTCTTGAAGTGTAGATAGAGTGGCATCTTTTTGTCGGCTGCCAGGGCCGCTCTGTGGCCTGTCATTCTCTGGCCGATGGTCCTGCTTGTTTGGCCAACGTACTGGCTCTTATTTCTGCATATGGTGCATTCCAGCAGGTAGACTGCACTCTTGGTCTGGCAGTTGGTGCGCCTGGGCAGTCGGTAGAATTTGCCCGTGGATGCCGAAAATATCTGATCTTTATTGGACATGATGGCACAGCATTTGCAGCCTTTGGTGTTGCAGGGAGCGGATGAGGACGACAGCGTCACTATTGGCAGTTGGACGGGCGTCTGCAGAGCAGGTGGCATGTCTTGATTGCTCAGCTGAGCTCTGACCAAGGAGTTGGAGATCTTTTTTCCTAGTTTGAAGGCAATTCTTGGCAATTGCACGTAAGGGGGTGGGGCTAGGGCCGTGCGGATGTCTCTTTTGATCACATTAAAGTTGTATTCCAGAACTGCTGTTGGGGTGGGCGTAGCTGCTGTCTGAGAGAGAGAGTTTTCAGCGAGAAGGCGAGTTCTTTCAGAGTATGGCACCTGATGGAATGTCTGCCTGATGACGTGGCGCGGGTAGCCTCTGGCCAGAAAGTGTGTGGCTAGTTTCTTCAGGACTGCCTCGTAGGTGGTTTGGTCTGAGGAGGCTCTCAGAATTCTTGTTGCCTCGCCTTTGATGATGCCTCTGAACACTGCTCTCGGATGGGCTGAGCTATAGTGAACATATTGGAAGCAATTGGTCTCCTTGAATAACGGTTTCAGATCCAGCTTTCCTTCGTCTGTGAATCTCTTTCCTTTGTACAAGGTGAGATCGAGGAAGTCTACAGATGTATTTGATGATGTATGGGTAAACTTTATTGTCGGATGGTAGAGGTTGAGGTTGGTGAGGAAGGTTTGCAATTGTTCTGGGGACTTGTCCCATATGACTATGATGTCATCAATGTAGCGCTTCCACAGCATGGGTTTGTGGTCCTGGGTGTTCATGAAATCTCTTTCGAGTCTGTCCATGAATATGTTGGCATAGGAGGGGGCCATTTTTGTGCCCATGGCCGTGCCTTGCACTTGGTGGAATATTTTTTGGCCAAATTGAAAATAGTTTCTCTGCAGTACGATCTTAAGGATAGATTGGGCCACTTGTGGTGGAAATGGTGGTTGGTCTCTGCCAGCGTGGTAGAGTTGCTGGAGGCATGCTTGGATGCCTTCCTCGTGTGGTATATTCAAGTAGAGTGCCTTGACGTCGATGGTCAGCAGTGTGCAGTTCTGTGGCAACGACAGGGCCTCCACAATCTGCACTACATGCTTGGTGTCCTTGATGTGGCTGTCTGTCTCTGGCACTATTGGGCTCAGAAAGTAATCTGCAAGGGCCGATAATTTCTCTGTGGGGCCATTGCAGCCGCTCACTATTGGTCTCACCCCATGTGGATTCTTGTGCAATTTTTTCAGGAAATATAGTTGTTGGGTTCTGGGCTAGGGCTAGGGCTAGGGCTAGGGCTAGGGCTAGGGCTAGGGCTAGGGCTAGGGCTAGGGCTAGGGCTAGGGCTAGGGCTAGGGCTAGGGCTAGGGCTAGAGTAGGGGTGGGGCTGGGGGTTAGGCCAGCCGGAGCAATACCAACCACTTATTTATCACAGGAGGGTTTTTATTTAAAGTAATCACTTAACTATGCACACTGACATCATAGTCCCAAGCCCCTCCTCCCTCTTCTTTTTTCCAGGGAAGAAAGAAGAAAGAAAAGAAACAAGGGTGGCTCGAGCTGGCCTTGAACTCTGCGCAAACCGACTTTCCGGGCCGTGCCACAGCCTGATGAGCCACCGAGCACCCACAGGTTATTCTAATCCATCTTCTGCCATTTTAAACTCAATCAGTGTGCCTTATATTTGAATTTAATTAATTAAACTTACAAGTGGGATCCATAGGATACAAATTGGGTGCTCCCATGAAGGGCTAGAGTAGGGGTGGGGCTGGGGGTTAGGCCAGCCGGAGCAATACCAACCACTTATTTATCACAGGAGGGTTTTTATTTAAAGTAATCACTTAACTATGCACACTGACATCATAGTCCCAAGCCCCTCCTCCCTCTTCTTTTTTCCAGGGAAGAAAGAAGAAAGAAAAGAAACAAGGGTGGCTCGAGCTGGCCTTGAACTCTGCGCAAACCGACTTTCCGGGCCGTGCCACAGCCTGATGAGCCACCGAGCACCCACAGGTTATTCTAATCCATCTTCTGCCATTTTAAACTCAATCAGTGTGCCTTATATTTGAATTTAATTAATTAAACTTACAAGTGGGACTAGGGCTAGGGCTAGGGCTAGGGCTAGGGCTAGGGCTAGGGCAGGGGTGGGGCTGGGGTTCACAGCTAGAGCACTTCCAACAGCTTATTTATTAACCTGGGAGGTTTTTATTTAAAGTAATCACTTAACTATGCACACTGAAATCATTGTCCCAAGTCCCTCCTCTTTTTTCCTTATTCAGGGAAGAAAGAAGAAAAGAAACAAGGGTGGCTCGAGCTGGCCTTGAACTCTGCGCAAACCGACTTTCCGGGCCGTGCCACAGCCTGATGAGCCACCGAGCACCCACAGGTTATTCTCATCCATCTTCCGCCATTTAGACTCAATCAGTGTGCTTCATATTTGGTTTAATTAAACTTATAAGCTGGATCCGGTGGATACAAATTGGGCACTCACATCAAAGGCTAGGGCAGGGGTGGGGCTGGGGTTCACAGCTAGAGCACTTCCAACAGCTTATTTATTAACCTGGGAGGTTTTTATTTAAAGTAATCACTTAACTATGCACACTGAAATCATTGTCCCAAGTCCCTCCTCTTTTTTCCTTATTCAGGGAAGAAAGAAGAAAAGAAACAAGGGTGGCTCGAGCTGGCCTTGAACTCTGCGCAAACCGACTTTCCGGGCCGTGCCACAGCCTGATGAGCCACCGAGCACCCACAGGTTATTCTCATCCATCTTCCGCCATTTAGACTCAATCAGTGTGCTTCATATTTGGTTTAATTAAACTTATAAGCTGGATCCGGTGGATACAAATTGGGCACTCACATCAAAGGCTAGGGCAGGGGTGGGGCTGGGGTTCACAGCTAGAGCACTTCCAACAGCTTATTTATTAACCTGGGAGGTTTTTATTTAAAGTAATCACTTAACTATGCACACTGAAATCATTGTCCCAAGTCCCTCCTCTTTTTTCCTTATTCAGGGAAGAAAGAAGAAAAGAAACAAGGGTGGCTCGAGCTGGCCTTGAACTCTGCGCAAACCGACTTTCCGGGCCGTGCCACAGCCTGATGAGCCACCGAGCACCCACAGGTTATTCTCATCCATCTTCCGCCATTTAGACTCAATCAGTGTGCTTCATATTTGGTTTAATTAAACTTATAAGCTGGATCCGGTGGATACAAATTGGGCACTCACATCAAAGGCTAGGGCAGGGGTGGGGCTGGGGTTCACAGCTAGAGCACTTCCAACAGCTTATTTATTAACCTGGGAGGTTTTTATTTAAAGTAATCACTTAACTATGCACACTGAAATCATTGTCCCAAGTCCCTCCTCTTTTTTCCTTATTCAGGGAAGAAAGAAGAAAAGAAACAAGGGTGGCTCGAGCTGGCCTTGAACTCTGCGCAAACCGACTTTCCGGGCCGTGCCACAGCCTGATGAGCCACCGAGCACCCACAGGTTATTCTCATCCATCTTCCGCCATTTAGACTCAATCAGTGTGCTTCATATTTGGTTTAATTAAACTTATAAGCTGGATCCGGTGGATACAAATTGGGCACTCACATCAAAGGCTAGGGCAGGGGTGGGGCTGGGGTTCACAGCTAGAGCACTTCCAACAGCTTATTTATTAACCTGGGAGGTTTTTATTTAAAGTAATCACTTAACTATGCACACTGAAATCATTGTCCCAAGTCCCTCCTCTTTTTTCCTTATTCAGGGAAGAAAGAAGAAAAGAAACAAGGGTGGCTCGAGCTGGCCTTGAACTCTGCGCAAACCGACTTTCCGGGCCGTGCCACAGCCTGATGAGCCACCGAGCACCCACAGGTTATTCTCATCCATCTTCCGCCATTTAGACTCAATCAGTGTGCTTCATATTTGGTTTAATTAAACTTATAAGCTGGATCCGGTGGATACAAATTGGGCACTCACATCAAAGGCTAGGGCAGGGGTGGGGCTGGGGTTCACAGCTAGAGCACTTCCAACAGCTTATTTATTAACCTGGGAGGTTTTTATTTAAAGTAATCACTTAACTATGCACACTGAAATCATTGTCCCAAGTCCCTCCTCTTTTTTCCTTATTCAGGGAAGAAAGAAGAAAAGAAACAAGGGTGGCTCGAGCTGGCCTTGAACTCTGCGCAAACCGACTTTCCGGGCCGTGCCACAGCCTGATGAGCCACCGAGCACCCACAGGTTATTCTCATCCATCTTCCGCCATTTAGACTCAATCAGTGTGCTTCATATTTGGTTTAATTAAACTTATAAGCTGGATCCGGTGGATACAAATTGGGCACTCACATCAAAGGCTAGGGCAGGGGTGGGGCTGGGGTTCACAGCTAGAGCACTTCCAACAGCTTATTTATTAACCTGGGAGGTTTTGGGCTAGGGCTAGGGCTAGGGCTAGGGCTAGGGCTAGGGCTAGGGCTAGGGCTAGGGCTAGGGCTAGGGCTAGGGCTAGGGCTAGGGCTAGGGCTAGGGCTAGGGCTAGGGCTAGGGCTAGGGCTAGGGCTAGGGCTAGGGCTAGGGGCTAGGGCTAGGGCTAGGGCTAGGGCTAGGGCTAGGGCTAGGGCTAGGGCTAGGGCTAGGGCTAGGGCTAGGGCTAGGGCTAGGGCTAGGGCTAGGGCTAGGGCTAGGGCTAGGGCTAGGGCTAGGGCTAGGGCTAGGGCTAGGGCTAGGGCTAGGGCTAGGGCTAGGGCTAGGGCTAGGGCTAGGGCTAGGGCTAGGGCTAGGGCTAGGGCTAGGGCTAGGGCTAGGGCTAGGGCTAGGGCTAGGGCTAGGGCTAGGGCTAGGGCTAGGGCTAGGGCTAGGGCTAGGGCTAGGGCTAGGGCTAGGGCTAGGGCTAGGGCTAGGGCTAGGGCTAGGGCTAGGGCTAGGGCTAGGGCTAGGGCTAGGGCTAGGGCTAGGGCTAGGGCTAGGGCTAGGGCTAGGGCTAGGGCTAGGGCTAGGGCTAGGGCTAGGGCTAGGGCTAGGGCTAGGGCTAGGGCTAGGGCTAGGGCTAGGGCTAGGGCTAGGGCTAGGGCTAGGGCTAGGGCTAGGGCTAGGGCTAGGGCTAGGGCTAGGGCTAGGGCTAGGGCTAGGGCTAGGGCTAGGGCTAGGGCTAGGGCTAGGGCTAGGGCTAGGGCTAGGGCTAGGGCTAGGGCTAGGGCTAGGGCTAGGGCTAGGGCTAGGGCTAGGGCTAGGGCTAGGGCTAGGGCTAGGGCTAGGGCTAGGGCTAGGGCTAGGGCTAGGGCTAGGGCTAGGGCTAGGGCTAGGGCTAGGGCTAGGGCTAGGGCTAGGGCTAGGGCTAGGGCTAGGGCTAGGGCTAGGGCTAGGGCTAGGGCTAGGGCTAGGGCTAGGGCTAGGGCTAGGGCTAGGGCTAGGGCTAGGGCTAGGGCTAGGGCTAGGGCTAGGGCTAGGGCTAGGGCTAGGGCTAGGGCTAGGGCTAGGGCTAGGGCTAGGGCTAGGGCTAGGGCTAGGGCTAGGGCTAGGGCTAGGGCTAGGGCTAGGGCTAGGGCTAGGGCTAGGGCTAGGGCTAGGGCTAGGGCTAGGGCTAGGGCTAGGGCTAGGGCTAGGGCTAGGGCTAGGGCTAGGGCTAGGGCTAGGGCTAGGGCTAGGGCTAGGGCTAGGGCTAGGGCTAGGGCTAGGGCTAGGGCTAGGGCTAGGGCTAGGGCTAGGGCTAGGGCTAGGGCTAGGGCTAGGGCTAGGGCTAGGGCTAGGGCTAGGGCTAGGGCTAGGGCTAGGGCTAGGGCTAGGGCTAGGGCTAGGGCTAGGGCTAGGGCTAGGGCTAGGGCTAGGGCTAGGGCTAGGGCTAGGGCTAGGGCTAGGGCTAGGGCTAGGGCTAGGGCTAGGGCTAGGGCTAGGGCTAGGGCTAGGGCTAGGGCTAGGGCTAGGGCTAGGGCTAGGGCTAGGGCTAGGGCTAGGGCTAGGGCTAGGGCTAGGGCTAGGGCTAGGGCTAGGGCTAGGGCTAGGGCTAGGGCTAGGGCTAGGGCTAGGGCTAGGGCTAGGGCTAGGGCTAGGGCTAGGGCTAGGGCTAGGGCTAGGGCTAGGGCTAGGGCTAGGGCTAGGGCTAGGGCTAGGGCTAGGGCTAGGGCTAGGGCTAGGGCTAGGGCTAGGGCTAGGGCTAGGGCTAGGGCTAGGGCTAGGGCTAGGGCTAGGGCTAGGGCTAGGGCTAGGGCTAGGGCTAGGGCTAGGGCTAGGGCTAGGGCTAGGGCTAGGGCTAGGGCTAGGGCTAGGGCTAGGGCTAGGGCTAGGGCTAGGGCTAGGGCTAGGGCTAGGGCTAGGGCTAGGGCTAGGGCTAGGGCTAGGGCTAGGGCTAGGGCTAGGGCTAGGGCTAGGGCTAGGGCTAGGGCTAGGGCTAGGGCTAGGGCTAGGGCTAGGGCTAGGGCTAGGGCTAGGGCTAGGGGCTAGGGCTAGGGCTAGGGCTAGGGGCTAGGGCTAGGGGGCTAGGGGCTAGGGGCTAGGGCTAGGGCTAGGGCTAGGAGGCTAGGGCTAGGCTAGGGGCTAGGGCTAGGGCTAGGGGCTAGGGCTAGGGCTAGGGCTAGGCTAGGCTAGGCTAGGGCT